>DWMG01002911.1:0-12555 GCA_018244855.1 Elbella merops
GCCTTTGTCCAGCAGTGGACGGGAGTAGGCTGATGCTGATGCTGTTGAAGATAATGATACTAATGAGATTATGGGCAAAGACTTCTAAGGAAAGAGCTGCATCCAGCAATGGATTTAAACAGGCTGTTAATGATGATGATGAGGATATAAAAATAGCTTTACTTATATCTGAAAGAGGACGAATTTTTGCTCCTAGTTTGCTTGCGATCAAACACAATTAACTTCACAGGTACAGTATGGGCATGATTTCTAATATTGCGTATAATAATATTATGCTTTCTCGAAAAACATGGGCAGAGACAATAAACTCGCGTTCAATATCCATTGTACTTACATTGGAGCGAAACCAGAGATTCTAAGGTATATTTTCAAATATTCTGTAAATGCAGCCAGCTATATTTTGGACCAATTGAATTGTATATCAATAAAATGGGTATGTGGAAAGGATTTTCCGCGACCCACTTTAAGAAATGTCTGGTAAAGATTTCATATTCTGGCCGAATTTTTCGGATCAAGAGTTCGTATTTTTGATGAAACGAAAGATTTTCAATCTTGTTCTTTAGAAATTTATAAGAATAGAGTTCGATATCTCGTTGTGTTCTCCACTGATCGCGGCAAACCGACAACCCAATAGACTTATGAATTCTATTTATCATTGCATGAGTACTTTCCGATTAAAGATATACCTAAAAGTGGGTTTCACCTAAGCAAATGTGGTTATTCATATGAATAACAGTAGTAACTTTTAATTGGATTTCAAAATCAATGAACGATTGGATCACTCTAAAAGCAGATCCAAGAATATAGTTTCTTGATAAAATACTTCATAATTATGATGACGATAATGAAAAATATTTATTTATTTACATTAAAAAATATAGTATCGTGAAATATTATATTAATTTATTAGGTACATAATTCTTCCGCGCTGATGAATTCTTCTAGTATACCCACAAAGCGATGTATTTAATCATCTTAGGAATTAAATTTATACAGGAATGTAGAATTTATCAGACTGAGTAGCAAAAGCGTCCGTGACTACACCAAGTTTGTAGTTTTCACCGAAAATATTTTTGGAATTGTAACAAAGGTTACGCAGAGATAAATGAAAAATAATTTGGTATAATGGCTCTTACTAATAAGACATTTTACGTTTTCGTTTACGTTTACGTTTACGTTTGTGTGGAAAATTTTAGTTATAAACAAAACAAATAGAAATATTACGATGTTTTATAAATAGTTTTAGACTCGAATGACCTTTATAATGCGACATTAATTACTACAGTTATATCTATAAACCATTGTAATCCAAGTTATTTCAGTTCGGTTCAGCCGCGAACTTTTTGCGCGAGAAATAATTCAAATTAAGAACTACAAGAAAATTCGAAATTCGCGTCCAAAAATAAATGGATACAGTGTAGTAAAATACATTATAATAATCTTCTTTCTACTACAAAAATATCAAATTATCAGCCAGGGCAAATACCAAAGCGAATGAAATACAATAATCTTTTGTTCCCATTACTTGAGACAACCAAAATTCCGTTATTTGGAGAGCATAAGCCTCTTATTTAGGGTATTTTAAACTGCCCAAACAAACAAGAAAAATAATCGGAGAAGACAAAATCAGAGAAGAAATCATTCCATTCAGATCAAACAAAGTGGATAAATAAATAATTTATGAAAAAAAATTACATAAGCACCCTACAACCATACGTTTTGATATTGCAGGATAAAAACGTGTATTAAAAGTGTGGCAAATTTTAAAGATAAAATTTTGTGGTATTGAAAAATGGAAAATATTTGGCAGATTCAGGTACAGCAGTGCCTTTTGAAATCTGCATCTGATATATAGCTGAGCGGTGTGCTCGACCATTCTTTATAGACGCGTTAAGACGAAACTAATACGGAGATTTTATTTCGACGAATTCTCATCAATATCAGTTACGATTTATTTCGTTTTGGAAATTAGTCAAACAGCAGAGGTAATTTCCAGCAGTGGAATAACATCGGTTGATGTTGATGACATTAATATGAGTAATGGTTTTAATTGGATATTTATGAATTTGAAAATGTAGTAATATTTGCGCGTAATTTGACAATAATAAATTTTAATATGGTTGTCCTTGTGCGTAATTGGACATCGATGAGTTTGTATTGTAATGTATTTTGACATTTAATTAGTCACTGATCAATTTGCGATACTAGCATTCAATGAACTTTACATTTATTTGGATGGTTCATGCTTAATTGGATAACGATAAACTTGCAATGCATTTATCTTGACTTTTAACGTTTTCATATGTCAGATGACATCTCGGCCGTTAATTTCGGGAACTTATCCTGATGTTTTGCAAAATGTATGGGGTTCGTAAAGCCAGAACAAATCAAAGGAAACATTTAAATTCGAGATGATTACGAATGGCGAACACGGTCATGAATGACTAACGACCAAATTTGTTTGCCGCACAAATATACATTCAGATATAAATTAACATTTACTGTATAAAATTGTTACGTATTATGTCTGTGTGTCGAGAATATTGTGATACAGTTTTAGGACATATTTGAATGAACAATTCAAAGCGATTTTTAGGATGTAAGTTTTTGGGAAAGAACGCTCGGCCATGTTTCTAACGCGTAAAGGACCTGGTGTGACGATATGTATGTAATACTCGGCTATTTGATAAAAACTGACCAAAGTCTGTACAGATGGTAAACAGACAAATGATAAACATGCATTCATGCAGACAATTTTTTTTTCCGACCCCATAAATCAACTCCCACTTTCTGCGTTATTTACAAATTATTGAGTATGCTTCGTACTACCAACTTCATCATTATTATCATCATCCGCTTCTCAGTTCACTGCTGGACCTAATCCTAATGACGTCATGGCGTCTTGACATCAGCCTGAAAACTTATTTTATTTGTTTATGTTTAAACAAAAAATATTGCGTTAATGCAAGACGTCCAAAATTATATTAAATCGTTTATTATGGACAACGTCCTGGGTGAAAGCTTTCATTCGATACAAATAATTCAGCGTACTTCTTTGCCGTTTCTCGCTGTGTTGAAATAATTGTTATATTTATGTTACTTGGCGCTTTGATCCAATTCTATTTGGCTGACCTGATTTTAAATGGCGCGTGAGCGAGAATTTTGACCGTGCCAATATAGACCGTAACTAAAGAAATACACGAAACACTGATTTAATCAAAACAAAAGTACCAAATTTGCTTAGGCTGTGCAATAGTTAAAAAGCGTTGATTATATAAACCAATATTGAGTATTAATCAATGTTTAAATGTTGTTCGTCTATTTTCATTTCTGTTTACGCTTAGTTCATTTTATTAAGGAAAAACTGTTTCAATTATTTTTGGTTTAGACGTTGAAGTTGTTGAAGAAGTTGAAGTTGCAGACATATATATAGTAGTGAAGACAAACATTGTGAGGAGACTTGTATGCCTTAGGGTTTTTTTATTATATATTTTTAAATCTGTCTGTTATCCAGTACTTGTTCAGCGACGAACACTATGGCCTTAAAACTTTTTATTCTGACAGGACAGTGGTAGGATAGCGGGATCTTGATAATAATGACGTTGAAATAACTCTACTAATAGAGCATACTCTTCGCAAGAACAGTAGCAGTTTTTTTTAACTTCACTCTCAATTAAGCCCTTCTAACCCTGCCGCGATACATCTAAGGCTTAGAAAGTGACTGGCTCACAGCGCTGCATTGGATTATGATTTAATAAACAGATCCTTTATTAACTTCCTTTGTCCAAAATTCCTTCTGATTCTTGCGTAATTTGTTTTCTCATTGTTTTTTTACTCATATTTTGTTTTATGTTTTTATAAACCCATGTTTATTTTATTTATTTATGTATAATTATTCACCATGTTGTTGAAGACGATCAATCACATTAAATTTGAAGCAATCTTCAGCTTTTTTCCCCAAATCGGTGTTTAGATTTAGCATTCGTCTAGTTATTCAGTCTTCGGTATTTCTCTATTAATAAGTTTTCGTCGCATAGTTCGCAAGTTGTTTTGTAGACGAATCGACAGAAACAGATCCAATTTCGCTTCTCAGTACGAAAGTCACACGAAAGGCAAATTGAGAGTCAAGGTCATAACTTAATGCGACGGTCAACTAATTGATCTGTCTATTCCAGATTCTAGACTATTTTACACACACAAAGTTTATTGAACGATAATTTTATTATTTATTACGTTTCGAACTGTCCCATTACAGGTGATATAAATATTGCAAGTAATCTCACAGGCCTAATGTGTTACCTTCAAAGCGTTTTACCAAAAGCTAATAAATCGAAAAGCTAATTTAACTCGACATTTGTGTTCTTCGACTAATTGTTAAGCTCTTCATTTAAAGCTTTAAGCACAGGTAGAGTTTTATTCGTGGGTTTCAGATAATTACTATAATATACATATTTAAAGAGTCTTGTATAATGTTAGTGCTTTAGGTATCATCTGTTTAAATTTCGCTATACACACACACAATCATAATAATTTAATTTATTTTATTTATATATATAATTTTGCTAGGTTGTCAAATAAATATTTTGTGACACTACATATATTACATATTTTTATCCCTAAATAAAGGGTAATAAGTTGTGTTCTCAACACGAATATTCGTCCCGAGTGGGAAATGAACTCACAACCCCCGGTTGAAAGGTCAGGTTCACTAACCACCGTGCCAATGACCTAATCTAAAGCGAAACTGTGGACGAAGGTAGAAATTTGTTTATTATTTATCATTAGTCGCAGATCTATTTTCTTGGAAAGTTGTGACAAAGTTAATTCTAGCCTAGGGCGAAGGATCAGAAATACTTATATTATTAACGCGAAACTAATTCTATTTTGGTCTGGTTAGGAGCGGTTAATGTTCAGTATTGGACAAGAGGGATTGAAAGAATCATGATAATGACGATAATGCTTATGAGGATGATGACGATGATGATAATTATGATGATGATAATGGCGTCAATGGTGATGATAGTGGTTTATGTAAAGATGTCTTAGTCACCCGTAAAGGTACAAGTTACATAAAATGCATACATACGAGTATATATATTAAACGGGTAAGTAAGCGATGAATGATTAGGAATTATGAGACGGAACTATCCGATTATAACAAGTTCAATACTAATGTAATTAATAAAGTATTAGTACAGATTAAGGGTTCCATATTAGTTATTGGCTCAGGTATTAGGAGAAACACAGAATGAGCTAAATATTAAGAGAATTATCTTTCCTTATGTAAGTTCCTTTCCTGATGATTATTCAGAGCACGTGAGCAAACCGCACAAGGTTTGACTCGACCAACGTTTCGATCAGTTTAATAGTTTCTAAGCAGTCTCTTGAGAGCGACATGTTCTCACTCAGAATCACCACACATTTAACTGTGATCGACTGATAATTGTTTCTGTTTCGTTAATTCAATAAACAGTATTATTTGTGCTGTTATTGGAAGTATACATTTTTTTGGTATTTTCTACAATAGCGTAGCTACTATAGGAATTATTTTTTTTTTGTTATTTTTCATAAGTCTCTGATTATGTACTGTATCTTATCGTATCTTGTTTTAATATTTATCATTAAATAACCGACCTTCGTATAGAATTTTCTCTAACGATAAGGTCACCTCTTGTACATGTAGAATATTCAGTGTGTTTTGTATCTTTATCTTATATTTTGTTGGTCTAAAAATATTGAGAATAAAAATAAAAATAGAGTGCAAAGTCATGGATTTTTATATTGGTTTTTATTCATTCCAAAAAAAGTTAAATACCTCTGTGGTTAAATAGAATAACACATTCTCGCCATCAAACTGTTTTAACGAATTCTGTTAGACATTAAGTCCACCCTTTGTGACCTAGCGACCTCACAACGGTGATCATACGGCCCACATCTTAAAAAGGTTCTGACTCAGCTCCTGATCTGATCCATCCATTCTGAAGACGAATTTACTCCTTCTCTATCTAATTATTTTTATCTATGGAATATTCCCGTATCTCTGATCCATAACACTGTTGTCACACGGAAATATTTATCAAGGTTGTGAAAGTGGAAAGTACAACGACAGGAAAGTACAACAGTAAACTATTCGTACTTTTCTCCACGTGTACGACGAGCCTTAACCACTTTAACAAGGGCCGGGCTTAAAGCAAAGCTAGATTTCGCTAAGTCTATGCCCCGATGTGATAATATATCGGAGCATGACCCGTCAAGTCTTTGTCATGTACGTCGGATGTGCTGTGATAAACGAGTCGGGCCGACCGCCGGCAACGATGTCGTTTTATTCGGTTTTATTCGTACTATGTGATACATGTGTTAAACGCTGAAAGAGCTTAATTGTATTTTATACGAAATGGGCATGTTGAATGAAAAGTATGTTGTACAAAATTGGTTAATATTATGTCTGTCTGTATAATATTATATCACTTGCTAACGGTGAAGGAAAACATCGTGATGAAACCTGCACACCTTAGAATTTACAAAAAAAATATATTTTCTAAGGTGTGTGAAATCTGCCAACCCGCACTTGGCCAGCGTGGCAGACTATGGCCTTAACCCTCTCAATATGAGAGGAGACCCGTATTCCAACAGTGGAATTGTAATGGGTTGGAAAAAAAATGTCTGTGAGGATAGAGAATTGTAATTCTTTTAACTTCGCATCCTCTGCGTACCTCGTCATGGATCTGACGATGTAATAATAGTCATGTTAATAATAATTAACCTTAACCCTCTCAATATGAGAGGAGACCTATATTCCGACAGTGGAGTTATAATGGGTCGATTATTATTTTTATTATAATAATAATAATCAATGTTTCTTTCCAATTACACGCGATTAATAATAATAATAACGGAAACGTAACGTGACGTGTTGGTTTTAAACTCAAAATTATTGAAAGCAATATAGAAATGATAATATCATTGGAAAATATCATGAATTGATGATGATGATATATATATATTTGGTGATGATGATGATGTTGATTACTTGCTAGATTTTCAAACCGAGTTGATCATATCTAAATTCATGATGCAATACTTATATGCAATAAGGCTTATAACATCCCGAACAAGCTTTCACGTAGAATTACAGATGCAAGTGCATATTAAAGGGGTCACGCTTTATTACGTCAGTGACAGCTACAATATGACGTTATTGTCAAGTACAATATGACGTCATTGTCAAGTATAAGTGGGTCAAGTGGATCAGCGTCAGAATATTAATTATATGGTATGGCAGAGCAATTGTATACAACTAAATATTCCTTAATATATGTCTTATAGAATTACTTACTCCGAAGACTAGGTACTTTATTACATATTTGACTGCCTCGTTGGTCGAGTGGTAGCAAGCGCGACTGCCGTTCGGGAGGTCCTGGGTTCAAATCCCGGGTGGCGTACTATTGTATTTTTCTAATTTAGTATTGCTGTTAGTGACTCGGAGTCTGGATCTGTGCCCGGTGTATGTACAATAGGCTCACCACCCTTTCCATGGGCCGTAAATGTAACTGGTTAAATGTGAGAGTGTATTACACTTCTCTGCTAACCCCTATGGGGATTATAGGCGTGATGTTACGTTATACCAATTTATTAAGAATATTTCTTTTCGACTCAACTGTATATTTCAACATAGCCTTTTCACATCTTCGCTACAATGTAACCCGCGTTCACGCTCGACGGAGGCCTTACATGACACTTCCTCCACTTGACACAGTCGCGCTCACAATACCGTAGTAAAGCGTGACCCCATTTATTACTTTCGTAAATCCATGTTGAAGTATGAATTGCTGCTCATAGGCTCGAATACGGACGTTC
This sequence comes from Elbella merops, assembly GCA_018244855.1. Taxonomy (NCBI): domain Eukaryota; kingdom Metazoa; phylum Arthropoda; class Insecta; order Lepidoptera; family Hesperiidae; genus Elbella; species Elbella merops. The sequence goes on from DWMG01002911.1 coordinate 7,858, forward strand.
GCGACATAAATTGTAACGTTTCATATCATTCATAATAGTGCATCAACGTAAAAATGGTTCGATGTGAATTTTTTTTCATGTTAAAAAAATGTTTTGGTTAGACACTAATAAACGCTATTTACCGAAGCTATTTTCTTTTTTGATTCAACTGAGCTTGACGATATGGATTTATTTTGTCTCATATCATTCATTCATAGCTTATAGTCTAACGTAATCTCTCTAAAGGCTGTGCGAATACTCGACGCAGCCTTACGCGACACTTTGTCCACTTGACACTCTTCTATCTGACAAGATCCCAAAAGAACACGACCCGATTTGTTACGTACGAAATACTGTGACCCGATTTTGAAATTCTAATTTTTAGAACTCGGTTAAATATAATTTACCGAACAACTATGTATGTATTTAAAATGAGTAATACAAAAATATCACTCCAAGATTCAACCTTCGAAAATCACTGTACTTATACATCCAGTATAAATCCGTGGATGTCAAATTGATTAAATTTTGTAGTCAGACACATTGAATTATAAAGAGTTACTTTGTTTCGAAGTAATAGAGCTGATGTGATTGGTTGATCGTAGCATTAATTCTATTCTGCTTGTTATTGGACAAGGATGTCTATGGACAGGATTGTCTATGGACTGGACTGTCTATGGACTGATAATTCTTTGCTTATAATTATTAACTAACGTGAAAGTAATGTTAAATAAATTTTAAAAATCCTACTTCAAAAATTGTAACTGCTACGCTAGTGGTTAGAATTCATCCTGTCATATCTGTCCAAATTATTTTCCATTTTTGCCGTCCTGGGTTTGCATTTTGCTGCGCACCACTTTGAAAACAATTCGCATTTTACAAATATATAAATCACTTTTTGTAATTGTAAATGTAATTCGTCGCGAAATCTGCACATTTTGCAGTTCTGCATAGATCATCGTCTTATAAAAAGTACAAAGGTGCGAAGTGTGATAAGTCAGATGTCCAATCAAGAAGAGTCTGAAAAGAACAATGTGTGGTAATTAGAACAGTGAGTGATAACCTACATTGTGTGATTGAAAAGTAACTAGAAACAGGTGGCGATCGTAAACAAATTTATGTGGATAGTGAGATTAGGATATATTTTCAACGTTCAGTGTAATGAAGGCTGACTTGAATTGAATGTCAGCTAGGAATATTTGCAAGTTGGTTTGTTTTGTCTGTTGTTTCTTTGGGTAAAAACCCCATGTCAATGGTACCTTAACGAAACTAATTAATAAGAAAGATTGCCTAAGGTCACTTTTTCGATTCATCATCATCATCATCATCATCATCATCATCAGCCTATCTCAGTCCACTGCTGGACATAGGCCTCCCCCAATGAGGCCAGATTTGGATATTGGAAATTCTGCGACTAACACTTGGTTCTTTTTATTATTATATCCTTCAATGCGTTATAAGAGAAAATTTTAAATTTATTGCAACAAATTTTGAATTGCGATGTTTGATTGAGATAACTATAACATACAATAAAAACAGATTTTTTTGTTACCCTTCTAATATCTGACTTGCTGATAGCAAAAAACATATTAGCGATCTGTTAGCACACTAAGTTACCACAAAAGCCTACCTTACAATCTTGGACTAGTAATATTGTGTTTAATTTTTATTAAGTTTAAATTTATCACTTGTAACTTTTTGTAATTTTACATGTAAGTATTTCTCATTACTAACCAAAGTAACGTATATATTTTTAATGTGTTTATGTTCAAACCCACCTTCAGTCCACTGCGACGCCGCGGTGTCCTGAACGCTGACCGCCAGTTGGCCGGTATACGAGTTGAAGGGCATGCTGGCTGGCGGCGACCGAGGCGCCCCCAAGCCCAGCTGATTATTACGAGGCATTGAGTACAACGCCTCCGCTAAATCCGCTGCCCGCTTCAATATTATCTCCTATTTGCGAAATAAAAAACAATCTTCAACATTATACAGTCAATTTAAACGAAAATTAAAACAAAATGACGACCAAAGTTTGCTTGTACGATTAAAAGTAGATCAGATACTGGCTGTTATGGGAGTTAGGAATCTTTGACTGATAGAGTCGTTAGATATTTTGGTAGAGCTATTTAGAAGCTTGTGCCCTCTGCCTATCCACTAAAAGACGTGGCGGGACCATATGAATATAGAGGAAAATAATATATATTTATTTAATATTGTTGTATTCTCAACAATAATAACGAAATACGACTTACTTTGGGTAGTTTTTCCGGATCGCCGGGATGTCTGGGAATAAGTTTCTGGAGCCTCTGAAATCCGTAATCTATCGTGGGCTCGTTGAGTGCTGCTATGCGAAACAGAAAAACAAAATCAATCATTAGCCCCCGCTAACAAATGGAACCCTAATTGATTGATCGTGTAAGAAATTGCCTATACGATAAGTAATCTGGCCTCAACTGTTTTGGGTCACCTATTGGTTATAATTAAGTTGTATCCTCGATCTAATACTAGAAATATGAAACCGGTGTCCGACAGTGGAGCATTTAAAGAGTTAATGATATTTCTGATATTGACATGACATGAGACCATTGTATTTATTAACCTACTTCTTATAAGTTATTAATAATTGTTTTCGAAACGCTGAAAAACCGCTGCTCATAAACATCTTAATTCAATTTTTAAGAAAAAAGAGTCAAATGAGTAGGTAGGAGTCTCAAATAGCTGCTGTGTTCGATATTTGTTAATTTGACAATATATTGTAACTTGTTCCTAAGAATATGTTCCTAGGAATGTAAATCTTATATGCTAGATATTAGACACATGTATTAAAATGTAATGGTTATTATAAAAATATATACTATACTCACAAACATAGACGAATCTTCCGGGAGCGCCTTTGCAGAACTGCTTGCTTTTGTACGAGAGAGTCACCTCGACGACACCCGGTATGTGTCTGGGCGGTGTTTGCACCCTTATTGCATGAGATGTTATCAACTGGCGACAAAAAATCTTATGAAACTAACCCAAAAAGTAACTGACATCCAAAAATCAGTCTCATGAATGTACTCAAAAAAATAATGGACAACAAAAGTTAGCCTCATGAAAGTACAATTTTTGATTAACACTTATTACGAGTACATTTACACAATTTTATTAAATTTACATTATGTGTAAATTGTTTTACATTCCATGTCTATATCGCCCAAATGTGTTTGTACATTAAAATTGATAGAATCTTTGCAACCATCATATTAGACGCAGTATATCATTATTATTATGAATAATTTTCCGTTATATTTCTTTGGTATCTATGGTTTGGTTTAAAAGGTATTGATGGTTGATGAATATTGATGGTTCAAAAAATATTATATTTTTGAAAATCAATTTCTTACGAAATATCGTGAAATTTTTCATATGTTAAAATTGATAACTCACCTCACTCCAAACGAGCATAGTCCCAAACACTACTTGGAGGCCGTCGAAGAAGTTGTCGCCTACAATTATTACAGTAGAACCTCCTGAAGTCCAACCTTCACTCGGGGATATCGCTTTGATGCACGGTGTCGCCACTGGTAATGGCGGATACAAGCCAGCTATAGACAAAAAATAAAAAAAATCCACATAAAACCTAAATACACGTTAAAAACTTTTAGTATAAAAAAAGTCAATGAAAAAAAGTTAGAATGATAAATGTCGACAATATTCGTCAGGTCTGGCCGGATATTTCGCACGTGGAGCTATCTGCCTATCGCGTAAAAGACCTGGAGTCACATTATAATAATTTAGTAAAAAATGACAGTTTGAATTAAAAACTAAAAAAGGAAATTATTACTTAACGAAATATAATATGAAGAATAGACAATAAAATAAACACAGATAGTTTTATTATCGCAAAATGGCGACGACAATAAACAATAAATTAATAGTTATGCCCGACAACTTCACAAGTTCAATAAATGGCAGAACGCTAAAACGGATTCCGTCCTCCGTGTACTTTTATCTTCGAATGCTTAAGAAAAATAAACATTCCAACTCGTGAAAATACAACACTTGTAAATATGTAATGTTATAGGACAGTAAGGTGTAGGTTAAGAATATGGTAAACGAAAAATGAATTTTGTGAGAGAACAATGAAGTCTGGACTGGCTCGGTGGTCGAGCGTTTGTAAAAGTGACTGTTTACCGAGAGGTCCTGGGTTTGATTCCATGGTCATATAATATGAGGTTTTTTAACTGGAAATTTCTAGTAGTAGCTCGAAGTTTGGATTTGTGCCCGATATATAAAAATACGGTCATCATTACTCCACGGTAGAACAGGTAGTTTAACAGGTGAATCATGGGAGTGTACTACACTCCTCTACCTACCCCTTTAGGCGTGCGTATAACACAAGCGTGAAGATAAAGCAAACAAAAAAACAATGAAGAAGGTAACATTAAAACGGAGCGGCAGTTATGACGTTACAGAAGTGATAGCACAGTTGCAAGAATGTTGTAGTGAGGGGGACACGCGCGGAAGACAGGGGGGAGCTCAAACCTCGCGAACAAAACGACGCGGTAATAAAGACGAAAGTGAATTTAAGGGGACGAAAGAAGATTACATTGGAGGTTCCTTTTAATTTAACTAATAATTTTTTTTTGTGTCCTCTCTTTTCATCCCCTCGATAGAGACAATTTTTAATATTCCCCGTAACGAGCCTACGGCTATTACAGGAATGGCCTATGT
>DWMG01002912.1:0-12555 GCA_018244855.1 Elbella merops
CGCTGCAACTTGTGACCTGTTAAATCTAGTTGCAAAGTTCTAATACCAAGTTGAAGAAAAAGGCTTTATTTTTCTGCATCTCGGTATTAGAAGTTCAATATTTTAAAATCTGATTAAACTATGACTGCCACGTTGGTCGAGTGGTGGCAAGCGCGACTACCGATCGAGACATTCTGGGTTCAAATCCCGGATCGGATACTATTAGACTTTTCAAAATTTGATTTTCTAGTAGTGACTCGGAGCCTGGATATGTGCTTGGTGTATGGCAATAAGCTCACCACCTTTTTTATGGGCCGTAAACATAACTGGTGAAACGTGGGAGATTAATACATTGGTCTGCCTACCCCTTCGGGGATTACAGGCGTAACAATGCTTTTTTTATGATTAAATGATGAAAAGGAGTAACACGTAGGTTTCTGAGGATAGTAGTTGTCCTCCTGTCAACGGCAGCGAAGTCACGGTGTGGAGACTGATTCAAATTAATTTTCATAGTTCAAGTCAGGATTTCCGCTTATGATTATACTACATTTGTATACATGCATCTTTAAACTTACCAAGAATTACCTCACAATAAAAGCCTCATTATTTCACGCAATCATTTTTGTCCTCGTACCCACTGCCTCATTATATTTATTGAAGAGTGTTTTAAAAACAAAATTTTACATATATACGCAATTTTGTTTATTTATAACGTATCCCTTGGGACCTTGTCACGTTACCGCACCTGCGTTACTGTTAAGAATTTGTAAATTTTACGCTCACAATATTTTAAGGTATATGTATAATGAATGAAAATACCAAAAAAGTGTAAAATATACATACCAATTAGCAACCGTGACTTTTCCCACGCGTGCCTATTGATAACAAACAAATAGTGTTATCTTTATGCAATAAAACAATGATGAAGATTTAACAAGCAAATTCCAGTGAATTAACGAAAGCGTGCCGCCCGCCTGTCGTATGGAGATCGGTTCGACACGTGAAATAATTGTATCCGATAGTAAATAAAACTGAATGTGTATCATATATTCATTGTCGCTCAGGCTTTAGGTGAAATATCTCATCTCTCGGTGTGCACGAGGTCCCTACCAGCACTAGTATGCAACAATGTAGCACTATTACTTAGTGACGGGAATAAATTCAATAATAAAACTACATTCGAACCTTGGACTGGAGGCTGTCCCATATAAACCCTGACATATATAAGCTGAGACTCTTCGAGGTGGGGATGAATAGGTTTTTCATGAGCATGCAAGGTCCTTGTCTTGAGACTCAAATACCCTTTACCAAGTTGGACCGCGACGAATTCTAACTTACAATGTATTAGATGCAAATCAAAGTACCCCAAAAAGCTACTATATTTAAAATAATCGTATTACTGGTTAGTATTAGTATCCAAAACCGGCGTGAGTATATAGAAAGAAAGATGAATATAGATGAAGCACATCAGATCTGTAAGGATAGAAATATTTAGCGATCTCTGCCCATCACGTAAAGAAACTGCCGTGGTGGTATAATAATAATAATATTGAGTACTTTTTGTTTTCCAGAAAATCCAAATAGACAATTCGTCGATGATGTTCGAGAAATGGCGCAAGTTGCCTATGCCTGTGATGTTTAAAGTGTACATATTCAATGTTACCAACGCCGATGAAATCAACAACGGCGCCAAGCCGAAGCTGAACGAAGTGGGGCCGTATGTGTATAAGTAAGTCATTACTATTTTACTCTATGTGTATGCAAGCTTCGTTCGCAGCCAAGATCTTAAAAAATCTCGAATATTATTATTGTCTCGTGGTGTGAACGGTTTTCGAGCTTTATGTTTTGAGCCCTAACCAACCTCATCTGCGCGTGATGCACCATGTAGCACACTACGCACGGCTCTGGCCGCCAAAGGGCAGCAGCGTAGGCCATTAAAACTGTGTTCCGCGATCCCTAAAATGCATTTGTGGACAATGGAGAGGCCTACGTCCAGCAGAGGACTAAGACACACTAATGATGTTTGCTCTCACGTCTCATCCAAATGAACACGACAAACCCTAGTAAACCGAATAAAACGGGTCTTGATGAGTTTAAATATGACGTACTAAGAAACTTACTAACAAAAAGATGGAAAATTTACATTCTAGTGTAAACAGAAACATAATAACCATTCGTTATGTAAATGTTGAATCAAAGTCAGCGTTTGCGTCATGTTCAAAGTTCTGAGCATTTAATTTCATTAATATTCAATCCTCGTTAAAACAATTAAACGACTGGTTGTGATTTATGAAAAAAATTACCGAATGATGTCGACGCACAGCCTCATATCCGTTGTTTGTAGAAACAATTAATTGTGAAAGCAAGAAACGTCTGTTACATCCTGTTTAAGTCTATTAATGAAGATTTAGTTTCCGGCGGAAGTGTAATAGAGTATCAGCTTTATATATATCGTTGTAGGTTCTATTTTATAAAACGAAAGCTACTGATTCTCATTAATCGTGATTCATCATAGCAATCTCTTCAGTATTTTTGTTCCTAACAATTACAAATAAATTGAGGGAGCTAGTAGTTCGTAGTTCCCTTTAAATAAGTAAATTAATTCATTGTTAACCTTAATACCTTAATTAATTAATTGTTAACCTTAATACCTTGGGCCCTCTCCACACATTAGGATGTCCGAATTTTGGTGAGAATCGTGTATGATAAATATTTCTAAACAGTTTATACTGTTGTTTATACTGGCTGCAGTATATATTTATATATACTGCAGCTATTCAAATTGGTTACAAATAAATAATATAGAAGAAGCATGTAGAAGAAGCAAGTCAGGTTGAAGGATAGAGATATTTGACTCGCGGTATCCTCTGCCTATCCGATAATGGACCTGGCATAACAATATCATCATTATCATCATTAGCCTATCTCAGGCCACTGCTGGACATAGGCCTCCCCCAATGAGCGCAATCGCGCCCTGTCTTCAGCATGTGTATCCAGGATCTGCTGCTGATCGGGAGGTCCTGGGTTCAAATCCCGGGTCGGATACTATTGGATTTTTCTAATTTAAAATTTCTAGTAGTGACTCGGGTTCTGGATCTATGCCCGGTTTATAGCTATAGGCTCACAACCTATTCCATGGGACTTAATCGGAACTAGTGAAACGTGATAGTGTACTACACTCCTCTGTCTATCCCTTCGAGGATTACAGGGTTAATGTTACGTTTACGTTTATTAATAACAATTATTCGGTTTCATGTTCACACTCGTGTTGTTTTAAACAAATCAAGAAAAGATTAATCCCAAACTAAGCAAGGTTTTATCACGTATTCGCATTCTGTGCGACATGCAAATGTAACAATTGAATGAGTTTTAAAAATATTGTTTTAATTTATTCCAAAACTACATTCTTAAGAAAGGTACTGTACGGTGACAGTACCAAGTGGTATTTCAGCCCAAATAACAGGAATGCCATAAAAGGTGTGATGTGCCCGTTTCGCTTATAAATTAAACAATAAACGACTATAATTAGGCTTTAAACAAGATAACAGTAATATATTTAGTATGGAGAACACAATACTTAACTATTGCACTTATCTTAATCGTTCAGCATTAACATCTTTAGTTTAATGAAACAAATATGTATGTTAAGGACTGTAAAAAAAAATGTAACACATTAATAGGGAAGGTACTGACCACAGCTCAGGCCTTTTCTGGGAGCCAGGGCACTCTGCTTGAAATGTAACATGCTTTGGTCAATAAACCATTATAATTATTATTATTATCCATTTTAAAAAAATTCGCACAGCAATGAGGCAAGTGGGAGATGCTATCACTGGTACTGAACCAGTCTCATGCAAAAACTGCACCCGTAATCAGGTCCATAGCCTCCAGTAAGGGCTATATGTGTTTCGTGAACTAACAACCATCAATCACGATCTCATTTATTTACTTTATACATACAATAACTCATAAATGTATAACACAACATCATGCCTGTAATTTCCCGAAGAGCTAAGCAGTGGAGTGTAGTACTCCACGTTTTCCAGTTATGTTATATGAAATAAGGGTTAAGACTTTTGGTATAAGCGTTGCATTAATTTATCCAGACTCCGAGATACTACTGGGAATTTTAAATTATGAAACCCAGTAATATGTTCGGGGGTTCGACTTCAGAAAGTCTTACTCGACAGTCGCACGTATAAGCAATAGATAAATTACGCAGACAAACATAGGTAAAAATTAGACATTGTTATGATAACAAATTTAATGAACCCAACAAAATACGGTACGTAGTGTCGAATCAACTGTTATAACAAGGTTACGTTTTTACTAAGATTGTTTATTTGAATAGCTCAAAATAATTACAGCATTGTTCTATAATAATTGGTAAATAATTAATTTAATTAAGGAAACTATCGGCTGTTATTTTTAATGATAATTTCAACCAAAATGATTTAATGTGGAACAAGAAATAATTAATCTATAAATTAAAACATGAAAACAAAGACCTTTATTTCCTCTTTTCAATACACTACCGATCGTGAGGCCTTGGGTTCAATTCCCGGGTCCGGCACTATAGGATTTTTATTTTTTGAAATTTCTAGTAGTGGGATAGAGTCTGGATTTGTGCCTGGTATATGGCAGCAGCCCTCACCCCCTATTCCATGGGACGTAAACGTAACTGATAAAACGTGGGAGTGTGTTACACTCTTCTTCCTTACTTATTCGGGGATTACAGGCGTGATGTTACATTTCTTTGCAAAATACTGTTTCCATGAAGGAGTGAGTTTTGGATTCGTTATCTTTTATTATATATAAAAGGGGTGGAGAAAGCTTAAATTTTTATATAGCATGCTTAAGAATAAATTAAAAAAAATAAAACAGTTATTGCTTTAGTTGGAACTGTCAATGTTAGACTAAATAGTTTGTGGTCATATAATAGTACGAAGCAAAGATCTGTATATTTATAATCTTTGACATACGAACTGCACTTGCAGTTCGTCATAGTAGTTCGTAATAGTTATAGTAGTTACTATAACTATCTTTGACATAAGACCTTTACATTTCTTATAGTTATTACAGTTACCTGTAATACAATTATACAATTATAATCATTACCCTACGGCATGGTCACAATGACTGCATCATACTCTTATACACACGCTTGTAGAGATCCTTAGGTTGCTCTATTATAACAGTCCTTAATAATCGACCCATTATAATGCCACTATTGTAATATGGCGCCCCTCTCATATTGAGAGAGTTAAGGCCATATTCTGCCACGTTGACCAAGTGCACGTTGGCAGACGTTAACAGTCCTTAGATCTTTTACGCTGCCGTGCATGTATGGAGTGAGGGATGAATATGGACGAACCAGGTTTGTAACGATAGAGACATTTAGCACTTTCTGCTCTCTGCTTATTTCGTAAGGAACCTGGCGTTACAAAAAAATATTTTTTTTAGTAATATTCGAGATTTAGAAGCGATTGTACGTAACCAAATAACTCATGATTTCTTCTCGCACATTAGCTGATTGAAAAACTTACTTTTAAATTTTACTCAACAGTTAGAACATTGATTTATTATACATTCAAGTATTTGGCCCGTTTGTCCAGTGGCTATTGAACAATAATGTTGAGCCGAGGGTCGTGGGTTCGATTCCCACTCAAGCCAAGTATTTGTATGATGTGCACAACAATTCGTTTTGTGTCAAGAGTAAAATGAATATCTATGTTAGAATTTATTAATATGTATTTATACTTATACGTACTTAATTAGCCGTCTGGTTATCGTAACACATACATTATGATCTAATAGTGGATTGTATGTGGATATGTCCAAAGACAAAGATGTATTCAATAGTGCAAAACTAAACAAATGAAATTAATATTTACAGACAATATCGAGAGAAAACATTCAAAACTAAACAATTGAAATTAATATTTACAGACAATACCGAGAGAAAACATTCAAAACTAAACAATTGAAATTAATATTTACAGACAATATCGAGAGAAAACAATATTGGGCTACGGAGAAAACGACACCGTGAAGTACATGTTGAAGAAGACATTCTTTTTTGACGCCGAAGCTTCTGGCAGTTTTAGTGAGAACGATGACGTCACTGTGATAAATTTCCCGTACATGGTAAGTGTAAATTATATTCAATATCTCATACTAAAACCGTACGAGCCTAAAAACTAGCCACTGTCTAGTATTATAATCTCAGTCTCTCACTCCGTGGGGTTAGGTTCGGATACGGTTCAAATTTACTTTACGAAGATTGCATTTTTATTATTAAACATCACTCGCTCTACTGGTTAAACCTGTGCACATAAGGATCCTCTATAATGTTTGTGCAAGTGTGCGACTTGTCCTATCCCGCGCTGTGCCTGCATTGTGGACCTTGACCCAACTCATTACGAGACGAGACACGTGTCTAGCAATGGAATTATAAAATCCTTGATAATAATAGTGGTACTTATGGAGATTACAGATTTTTCCGGTCATACTTATTGTAACGTAACAATGTGCAGTGTAATATAAAATACATACAAATATCCGGTTGGAAGATAATTGTAATTGTAGGGGAACTATTACATGTCAAATAACCTTATTTCTCTATGGATACGTAAACAGAATATTACATTTTTTTGCTTAATTTGTTTACCATAAGTCTACTGTCGTAATGTGAATACTTTTTGTGAAATATAATTATACTTTTACACAATATTATTATATCGTGAAGGTCAACAACGCGTAGTTACACAAACTCGAAATCCAAAATTATTTAGATATTTATATCTTACTGACGATATAGTATATTCTATATTTATGGAAGTAACATATTGCAATACTTTATTAAAAAGGAAAAATACACAACCACATGGGAGAACACAAAGAACTAGGTAGGTACACTAGGTAGGCACAAAGAACTAGGTAGTAGGTACAATTATAAAACAGAACTGTAAACGTTACAGAAAAAATGTGCAAAGAAGTTTAGAGAATAAAAAATGCATGGCAACAAGCAAGTTAATTAAAAACAGAAAGACGGAATACTAAAACATACGAACAGATATAATTATGATATTACTTATGTAATATAACTACTTAGCTTCGTCTTTATATCATAAATAATAATGCTTCTTTGTGTAGATGGGCAATAGCACAGTACCTTAAATTTCTGCCTCGTTAACTGAGGGTTTGGGAATCATATTCTGCTACGCACACACACACAATTTTACAAGACACATGTGCAAAGAAAACAATATGAGGAAACCCACATATCTTAATGTTTTTGACAATGTTTTACAAAACCTGTACAGTCCGACGAACTGCCTTTGATCAGCATGATAGACCATGCCCAATATTAAAACGGTAAAACAAGTTGTTGGTGACAATAATAATCATATTTCCGTCCGTATTATTTGGCTGTTGGGAAAAACATGTGCTATTAAAAAATAAGAACATCAACTACATTTATGAAAACAACTGCTAGATTAGCAGTCATAAAATAAAATAATTAATTACATTTTCATTATCAACCTGTTCGATCCGCCCAAGTGCTCATAACAAGTCTATATAGGTAAATACATATATATGTATGCACATGTAAAATACAGCATTATAATATAAAATATACTTTATAATCATAAAATATTAATGTACAGCTAAAAACAGTAATCAATTACATATTCCTATATAGTTATTATACAAATGTTATTCCAATATTACATATGTATATAAGGGGTTTTTACTTTGAATTTTATTTGACTGTCTCGTTGCTCTAGTTGTTGCAAATGTGACTGCTGAGCAAAGAGGCTCTGGGCTCGATCCCCGGATCGGGCGAAGTATTATTGAATTTTTCTAACTTGAAATTCTAGTCTCTAGCGCGCAGTCCAGATTTGTTACCGGTGTATGTAAATATACTCACACCCTATTACATGAGACATACCTATACGAGTAACATAACATGTGAAATACCCACACACACACACATTCACCTCTGCGTACCCCTTCGAACAAATATACGTGCGATGTTATGTCCTTTTACCTTGCAGTATAAAAACAAGGAAAGAAGTAGATATAGTTTATTGCAAAAAAACGCTTGAAGCTGTAGTACCAGATCACTAACAGATGTTGTGTTAAGTAGTTACAGCGTTAAGTAACTTTAATGAAAGGAACTTTCAGCTTTAAGAGAACCTATGCGCCTGGCAGTTGAGTAGCGGCTTGTACTAAAAGTAATCCAATATTTCTACGCTTCTGTGAGTTCAGTAGCTAGTCCTGGTTCTTATAGCCCGATAACAATTGTTAAACAGCACAAAGTTACCTATGTATGTATATCCAATAATTATAATGACCGAGTCACAGACAGCTATTAAACCCATAATTACCTAATTATTACGTTTATGCTTATAAATTAAAAATGACGTATTAAATATTAAAAAAACACCGAATAATAACAGCAATAATCATTATAATTAAAAGTTATTAACGTTTTTATAACCGCTCGTACGTCGGGACCACGTGAAATAAATTCGTTGCGGATGAAAAAGTTCTCAAGGAAAAAGGGTAATTTTGGACATTACTATTCAGTAATATGATTATTTCTATTTGGTATAATATTAGGATTTTGGTATTATTACCATTTGGTAATATTATTATTATTTATTAAATCATGAACACTTTAAATCCTTCCACCATCTGGCACAGATCTCAGAAAGACAAGGGATAAGGGTGTTATTGTACTCGTACTTATTCCAATGAAAACGGAATTTGATTGTTTTACGCTATAGTGCACATATTCTCTCAGAAATTATCCAAATCTGATAAGTTATAAAAGTACTATACATTGTGAAATTAATAATAATTAGAAATACAAACAGAACTGTAAGGTACAACATTTATAATCTGCTTAGTAACTTAAGCAAAACAACTTAGTAACTTAGTTCTCAAGGTTAGCGATTCCTGTGGCTCATGTAAAGCAGAATATCATTTTATAATACGAGCTTTATATCGGCTTGCACACGTGTTAACTAATTTTATAACGTACCGTGAAAAACACTTGGAAATGCTGATTTTAATAGAAGATTACGTTTAATTATCCTCGAGTAGAGAATCATTTTACAAAAAGCTGCTTCGCAAAAATAATATGACGTATAACCAACGAACCGTGTGTTATAAACAAAACCGGTAATGATCGTATTGCAGCTCCAACGACCCTAGCACATGAAGTTGTTTTTCATCGTCGCATAAAGAACCCGAAAAAGTATGAACAATATTTTCTAACGATATTATTGTTATTATTTATTTTGTAATGTCCTGGTATACTTAACCTATATTTAGATAAGCAATGGGATCCACTGAGAGCATCATCATTAGCCTGTCTCAGTGCAACGCTAAACATATGTAGGTATCCCCAAAAAGGGGTTTTGCATATGTCCCCATACTTGGAACGTGCGTTAAATAAACGGAAAAACTGTTATTTCGTATGAAACACAGTACTGATTATTAAATATTTCATGAATAACACTGGCATGTTTTATGTTTGGTATCCACAACTTGTTGAATGTTTGTATTCTATTAAAATTAGTTTCGAATAAGTTTCGCGTAACAAAGATTCGTCGAAAGTTAGAATACTTAAATATATATACATATATATACAAATATACATCAGAACAGTAATAGAGTTCGCTCAAGTCAATACCAACTCCACACCGTATGTTGTTAAACTTCTTAACTATGTATTTTGTTGTAAAATGAATTAACTATTTTATGCGAGTTCTTGTCTGAGAGTTCTTGTCTGAGAGATGAGCTTCCCATTGGATCTGTATACTAGATGCGAGCCATACTACGACCTGTCCAAATTACCACTGGACAATAGACGACGCTTTACTTTTACAATTCTTCATTGCATGCCGTAGCATGGTTGGCATGCATGTTTATAGTTCATAGAACGATCTCTTCGAGACAACCGTACTTTAGGAAGCTTATTTTAAGACAAAGAACAAATCTAACTCAAAGATAAGCACATAAATTCAGGTTAGGTAGGTATATAAAAATTTTATATTTTGAGGTACCTGTATTTAGCCTGTACTGCGTTGGCAAGCAGCACGTCACTTTATCTAACAGTTTGCTGAAGGTGTAAAGCCTTCTGCTTCTTGCATTTGGAATTTGTCTGCGTAATGTAACTCCTAATATTTATGCGCATTTTCAATATTAAATGTCACTTGCCATAATGATAACGAAAATGGCAAGGAAAACTACGCATGTTAAAGTTCATTATCATCATTAGCTTTATCATTAGCCTTTGGATGTCCACTGCTATTCATACGCCTCCCCTAATCGGCACCACTCCTTCCGGTCCTGGGCCTTCCGAATCCCCCCTCAATATGGCAGTTCATTATAATCTCTAAGAGTAATCATAATCATTCCTCGGCCAGCGTGGTAGGCATTAAACTTTTTCATTCTTAGACACATATTGAATAGTGGAACGACGGATAAAAGTGGACGAGAGATAAAAGCGTCGATGATAACAGAGATTATATGTCCAGCAGTGGACTGAAACAGGCCGCTGATGATGCTTATGACGATAACAGAGATTTTGATTTCGGTTCTATCCCTAGCATTTCGGTCGGGAAACTATCATTAACATATATAAATATTTTCTTTTCCAGGCAGCCATTTTGTCCGTGCAACAAATCATGCCGACATTAACAAAAATTATCAATATCTCCCTTGGAAAGTTCATACCGAACTTGGTTGATCCCTTCATGAGGGTGAAGGTCAAGAACTTGTTGTTCGACGGAGTGTTTCTCAACTGCACCGAGGAAAATGACGACGATGGTCTAGGTAAGTGGATATCAGTAGATATCATAACTTCTACAACGGATCTTCTACTAAAGATTAGTGATGGACCATCTTCCCGAGGTTTATTTGAAGCAGTGGAACTGATGCATATACTCGTACGAGTATGTCTGCTATTACCTAAATAGTGGTGATATAATTAGCAATTCGACCATTGTCGTGTATATGTATAGGTACATACTACATATCGATAGAAAAAAAACAGTATTTTTAAAGCATATACCTTGTACAACCGCTTTGTGTATATTTCTTTGTTGTCTTTTAATGTGTGTACATAAATAAAATAAAATAAAAAAAATACTCATATATATAATGTTAGTATAAAACGTACTTTCATACGAAATGTCAACGGCGTACTTATGAAGTATAAAATACGTAAATTATTACTAAATAGCATGTGAATAATTTATAATTCCTCCCCAATTATTGTTATCTACCTACTTAATAAATTAACCACAGACACCGGGGAGGAAACAAATATATATAAAAGATAACATAACAATAAATACGACAGATAATGAAACTCAACTATGCTTGGAAATAGGTAATCGTAACAAAACAATTAAGTAGTGAGAACGATATTAATATCGCATTCGTTCTCGCAACAACCAGCTGCATAATTTGCCATCACCTTGTATTATTATTGTATATCTTAAGCAATGCATAATTGAATATTGAAGACCTTATTTCATCCACGCCGTTGTTTCTACTACTTATGGACTGCTCGTGCTTGTACAGAAAATTGACCATGAAAATATACACACCAATCGTATTAATATTCAAAAGACTGTGTCAATTACTGTACCTAGTATAACAGTATATCATTTGCAAGGATGATTTTAAACCAATAATAAATGAAAAAGTAATGTGTGTATGTATAACACAGTGATGGATATAAAGAAGAACGTCAGGTCTGTGATGGTAGGGATATTTGGCAGTCGTTGGGCTCTGACTGCCCCATAAAGAACTTGGCGTGACGTTATAATACTAATAATAAGATTTTAAAAGCGTAAAGTTTGTTATTCTATTTAAAGCAAGCTATTTTTACTTGCAGGTCTTATTTGCGGCAAGGTGAAGCTTGACAAGCGACCCACGATGCGTCCTGCCGAAGAAGGAAATGGTTACTACTTCTCATTTTTTTCTCACGTAAGTTTATATCAATAACATTAATTATAATAATATCTTGGCAAATCTCTCCGCGCGGCCATTCGAGCGTAATATTGGTGGAGCCTGCGTTAAGATAACCAGACAGATACATATATATCTATTATTATAAACATTCTTTTTACACCTAGACACAAAATACATACTTGTCAAGATGAAGTAAATATGTGTCCATTTTGAGAATTGAACCTACAACTACCGGTTCAGTCAGGTTCACCACTGGACAAACGGAAGATGTAAATCTAACTTAAGCAGTTGTGGATAGATTGAAATTTGCCAAAGCTCAAAAGCCGAAATAATTCTTGTTGCAAATCAGCTATGGGTTTGCTACCACGTGTTATTAGGACTAAAAACTTACAAATATGAATAACTATAAGGGACCAACTGGAAAAAGATCAGCTGATCGATATATCTAAGGCCTCTTCTTTTTTCAACCCATTAGAATTCCACTGTTGGAATAGGGGTCTCTTCTCATACTGAGAGGGTTAAGGCCATAGTCTGCCACGCTGGCCAAGTGCGGGTTGGCAGACTTCACACACCTTAGAA
>DWMG01002913.1:0-12553 GCA_018244855.1 Elbella merops
ATTAATAAACATTAAACTTTGGCAATATAATTGTAACTTGGTGTAAGAATCCGTGCAGTGAGCTAAAAATAAAGTTAACCAATTATCAAGTCTCCCCGACCCCGCCCGCTTCGCAGCCAGTTCCCGAGTTTTCATTAAATATGCAGGCGCCAGTGTTGCGCCCTTTCTATGATTTACACACGGATTAAACGATTTTCAAAGTTGAACGTTCACATGTTAACATGAAACAAATAACAAGTCATAACTATTGATGTAAAATGCGAATGTAACAATTTAGATTTATTACCGGTTTTTGGTTGGTATTTATTGTCCATAAAATAAAATTCGTTGCGGAAAACTAAAGAAGATCCCCGCGTAGAACTTAATAACCTTAATTTTAAATAACTTATTACCCTACCCAGGTAGGGTAAAATCAGTTAACGCTATAGTATATCGCAAATTTTCTGGATTGAGCAAAATAATTATTCGTTCTTTATATTTCTGGTATTTTGCTGTTCACTTTACAGTATAGAGTTCATTTGACATTTTAATATATATTCATATACATATATAACACCACGCCTGTAAGTCTCCGCTACAATTCACCAGTTAATTTTTATGTCCAATATTGGGCCAGGGCGCGAAACTATTGCCACACACCGGCCACAAATCTAGATGCCTAGCTACTACCGACAGTTTCTAGTACATTGTACATACACTCATAGAGAACATTTTTAACGAAAGTGAATTTTTAAAATTGTGTATACACCACTTGAAATGTATATAAGATATCCATAGAATAGATAAAAATCATAAATAAATTAATAGAGGGGTGAATGTTACCCTTATAAAGCTTTGTTTTGGGGCGAAAGACGTGTTACAGCCAAGGTATACACTATAATACTTCGTAAATCGAAACACTACAAAATAACTTAAAATTAAGCTAGTTAAGTTGAACTATGAAACATTTGAAATTCGACATTAAAAGTAATAGAATTATTCAACATCCTAAGCTAAAGCATAAAGAGATAGAAACTATAATACGTTACTTCGGTGCCCGGAAAAATAAACGGCTCCTGTGGGATTGAAACTTAGCCCAAATTTGTAACGCCTGAACTAGTTTTAATCAACTTAAGATGTTGTGTTTGCGTGTGTGTGTCTGTATATGGCAATGTGTGTGAGGTATGTGTAGGTACATAAATTTAACTCAGATAGTTTATTACATTTCACGTCGAAACAGCTGGAACGATTCTTTAACATGAAGCGGAAAGAGGACTAATGGTGGTGAAACAGAGACAGACTACTAAACCGATTTCTAAAAAGGAGAGAGATTATTAAAATAAACCGCTATAATTAAATAATAAGAATGTAGACGAACCACAACAGGTATTTAAGTAGAGATATTTGGCACTCGATGCCCTCTGCTCAACTCTTAAGGACCTTGCGTGATAATAATTCCACATGAAATATCAAAGGTTTTAGCTCGCGAAGCTGTGCCTAATATGCAGTCAAATAAAGCAATAAATATTGAGTCGTCTTTTAATTTCGTACTGAAGGCTACATAAATTTCTCATTTGACAATTGCCCCAGGGCGCGACCACCACCCCTCCTACTCACACACACAGACCCAACGTTCACGTACTCACTCAACGTATCACACGATGAATTATGATGAAATTATTATTTTCCTCATATTTTCTGAGTACACGCCACAAGATGAGCTAATTTGCCTGTACAAGTACAATATATATTTTTACGGCAATTTTAATACATCATGTGTATTTATATACTCATGGTGGAAAGGGACTTGAACAATAGCAGCTGATGAAACAATGAGAACTCATTGGTTTCAGCGGCGGGAGATAGCAGGATTATTATCATTTAATGAATGTGTGCGTGGAATGTGTGTGAGCATTTGGCCTTAAGATAATAATTAACTCAATGGCCTTATGTATTTGTGTATGATATATTGTTCAAAATAACATAAAAGTCCGTAATTAAAAGGCCATGTAATCGGAATGAACGTGCTCTCCCAGTTGGAATAACTCCGAACGAATTTTCCGCATTCGAAACATCATACTAAAACGTACAGTAAAAAGTTTAACACAGCACTCTCGAATGTATTATTTCGCAAATATTCGGACGCTGATAAACATTTATTCACTCAAAAATATCCTAATTTTAACATGTGACGGATATTGTGGTCTTAAAGCGAATGTTATTTGTTATAATAGTGCAAATCTCAATATACATTTACGCGTGATATTATTGTAAATTTATTTTAAATGAAAACATATTTAAGAAATTATTTGATAACGACATTCCGTGTGAGATTTGTAGGAAAAGATAGAAGAGTCTATTGGAAGCAACTTCCTGACAGACAAGGTGTTGCCGTGGAGCTAACTACGTGTAGCTTCCGGCCCCTCGGATTGTCGTCTTGTGTCGGTACGTATGATGCTCGGAAATTACTTTAGTAAGAATTACACATACACTTTGTCCGTTTAGAAATACGCGGTGGTGGGTCGATGCGGCGATCTTATAAGAGCAGCTGAATGCAACTGAATTCAAAAGATCCTGGATCTAGTGAAATGGCGCTAATTAGGGGATGTCTTTATCCAGCAATGGATCTAAAAAACTGAGAGATGGGAGATGAATGGACATATAGACACGCCTATTTTCCATACAGGTAGGCAGAGACTAAATATAAACACCTGCTACGGCCCTTCCAGACTATCTGAAAATTGCCATTCACTATAATAATCGCAAGGATAAAATGTACAAAATGTATTATATGGAAGCTTTTCCAATAACACGCACACACTGACATGCTATTGTAAAGTATTCAGCAGGGAACGGGATTAGGCTGATGATGATGATGATTACATTAAGCGGAATGCAATGAAAAACAAAACCCTTCACGAAACGAGATACGGCAATCCGGCCCACGATTACTCAACCAATCACCTAAATAATGAATACTCAATCCACGCAACGCTCGTCGCTGTACAAATTAAGAGATAAAAAACAGCCAGTGATATTTCGATAACATTCATAATATTCACGTCAGACTGCGCCCGTAATCACCGTGTTACAAACGCGTATCTATCTACGGTATGTACGCGCTCAAATTAATTTCTGACTAGCTGTTAGGAGATAAAGTTCCGCTGTTTAATAAAGGAGCCCTAGATGTTTGGAACTACGTAATGAGTGTGCGAGAGCTATGTGTCAAATAAACGAATCGTAACACAAACATAGTAAGGTGGCGCGCCGTGGAGCAGACAGCGGAGCGGCGCGGCGCGCTGGTGTTGCGCTAGCTTTATTATCAGTCGCTACGCGGTATTATTTAATTAAAGCTATATCGATACTATATATAAACTTATATAAATATCATAATTGATAGATCACAACTTAGTATCGCAAAATAAAAATTCTGTTACCTACTTACTATCCATTATATTGAATGTATCAAGACAGTGATGAATATAAAAAATACATCAAGACTGTAAGGATAGAAATATTTGGCAATCAGTTCTCACTGTCTATCCCGTAAGAACCCTGCGGGACAATATAATAACAATATAGAAAAATATTTTTTATCATACTATCCGACTTTAGTTATCTCAAACGCATATTTAGTTACGATCTGTGATATTTTATAAGTTCATTTTTTTATAAAACATCCTTCTTTTTTATTCCCTATGAACACAAAAGAATATTGTTAAACTCAATAACAGCAAGTCCTTAAGAAAGCCTTACACTAACAACGGCTGTCGCATAGAATTTAAAAAGTACTGACTCAGTGCCCAGTGTTTCAGGAGGGCGCGTCAAGTAAAGGAAAGTTCTGGAAGTATTCATTTTAAGTAACAATATTTATATGGAGTCGAAGGCTTTCTCGTAGTCCACATAGGCTTTTGTATAACTTGCCGCAGCGTATGTATGTGGTCCATGGTACTGTAGCCTTTTCGAAAGCCAGCTTGTTCAGGAGGCTGCAAGTCGTCCAGTTTGCCTATAATATTACTGGTCAGAACCCTCGAGAAGAGCTTGTAAACGTGGTTCAGAAGCGCAGTGGGCCTGTAGCTCTTTAGTAAGGTTTTATCACCCTTTTTGAAGAACAGAACCGCTACGCTTCTGCTCCACGCTCTCGGAGTGGTTCCGACTCTGATGACGGAATGAAACAGCTATTGAAGGGCCTCTAATACGGGTTCGCCTCCAGCCCTCAATAGTTCAAATGTGATTCCGTCACCCCCCGGTGCTTTGTTGTTCTTAAGCCGCTCGAGAGCCCATTCAATCTCATATTTAAATATGTAATTTATACAATTAAATATTGATAAATTAGTTCATAATCAAAGTACGATTGAACATAAGTAAATATGTATTATCTTTTCTTGGGTATATTCGAGTTACCTCACTATTATTGTAGTCAAATAAATATTTGTCGACATCAATCTTTTTATCCTGCCACTGTCAGACATATGCCTCCCTTCAGATTAAAAACAGTTAGATACGTAGTTTCGTTTAGTTGACAGACTTCACACGCCTCGGGGAACATTCTAGAGAAGTTTCAGGCGCGGAGCTTTTCACAAATGTTTCTTGTATAAGTTTTATAACAAGTGATATTTATTTTTGACTGTCTCGTAGGTCGAGTGATAGCAAGCGCCACTGCCCATCGGGAGGTCCCGGCTCGGATGCTATTGGATTTTTTATAATTTAGAATTTCTAGTAGTGACCCGGAGTCTGGATTTGTGCCCGGTGTATGCCAATAGGCTCACCACCTATTTCATGGGACTTAAACAGATGTAACTGTTGAAACTTGGCGGTGTACTACACTCCTCTGCCTAGCCCTTCGGGGATTACAGGCATGAAGTGACGTTGATATTTATTGTTATTCTATTATACCGTAAAGCATCGAAAGTCCTGGCCTGGCGATATTTATAAACATTTTAATCGTAACCTCACTCTTCCTAACAGACGCACACACTGGCATACAATATCTTTAATTAAAAATTCGAATCCCTGTTTTATGAGAATATCTAGTGTACACCAATTATTTATTGAACTTTTAATGGAAAAGTTTGACGTGTTAATTAGTCAGTGATTTATTTAGTAGTGGTAGGTAAATAATAATAGTCATTCATGAAATCTTTATTTATAATCCGGCCAGACATGCAAGGATAGGTATTGGGCACTCCGTGCTCTCTTCCCCTGTAAGGTTATACAGGGTTCACAGTCAGATTATTTAAATCGCAAACTTTCCGTAGTAGCACAAACCAAGCATTACTACATTGTTGCGGCTACCGGTATATTTAAACACGGCAATAGCAGCCTTTGTGGTGAGCTCTACTGTTGGAGTACTTTATTTTTCTCAATGTTAGATCTGATTCCAGTATCATTTGAAGGCCGATTTCAAAAGGCCAAAATGATACTAATGATCGCACTTATCAAAAATCTACAGTTGTTAGACTCTCCGTGCCTGTTGGTCCTTGACATACGTCTCTTCCGTCTTAAAGAATGGCTGTGACTGCATCAATACGACGCATTTTAAAGTTCAACCTTTATGATTTTATTTAAGGGGCTGTGTTGATAAAAGCGGCCATGTAAACATCACGGAGGCAAGGAGGCCTACATACAGACAGAGGAGGACTTACAAAGACTGATGAATGGATGGATGGTGGATCGAAGGATAAATGATGAAGATGAATGTTATCTGTTCACATGTTATTTTTGATACATTTTAACCAGCTGACAAGATATATAATGATAATAAGCTTTATTCGCAGTAACGGAGAAAAGAAATAAACAGGTGAACAGTTTTTACAACAGTAGCACAGTTTTCATTTTACAAAACAAAAAATGAGTAAAAAAAAATTCGGTATATTAGAAACAAATACAATATAACAAAAACAAATTAGATATAACAGAAACAAGTTCGGTATAACAGAAACAGGTCCGGTATAACAGAAACAGGTACGGTATGACAAAGACAAGTTCGACATAGCAAAAACAAGAACGATGTAACAGAAACAAATACAGGAAAAACGCTATTCCGCTAACTCTATCAATGCTACGGTGTGTGAGGCCTAACGCCGTAGACGGGAACGTACGGTCGCTATGAATAGCGCCTCATTTCCGTGGACTCTGTTAAATTAAATTTCACCAACCGCACCACCCACCAGCCGACATTGCCGCTAGTCGATGCATTATTCTATTAATACCTATACAAAGCTTATTTCTCTACCAACTTGTGCAGCTATTAAAATAGAATATTAACTCAAACACTGATCGTATTACGAAATGAGTCAAGCTAACTTTTAATAGTTATGACGATTAACGAGGTAATTTTAAAAATTAATAATAACCTTATGCGAAAAATCAAACAAAACTTGATTACGTATTAGCATAGTAGGAAGAAGATGAGATATACCCGAGTGTTTCTGTTATGTATAACATAGCTAGTAAAAAGGGGAAGTAGTACACTCCTCTACCTGCCCTCTCTGGAAAATACAGACGTGAAGGTATAGTATATTTTAAAAGGGAGGAGCACACGTGTTTGCGTATAACTATTTTCGGCAACAGTATATTGGCGAACACCTCATTTCGCGTGACCTTTCGATCAAATAGCAGCCGCCTGGTAAATGTCACAAGAAACCTTGTGCCGGCGCGCCGCTATGGTACATATGTACACTAAACCGATAATGTCAGACAAGTACTGTATTAATGTGAATACAACATTATGTTCATTTAACATTTGACACACGGCGCTCTCTGCCTACACCGTAAAGCTGCTGACGTGATAATGTAATAAAAGTACCACATTCGTCCTGTCTTTTTCTAAGACTCTGAATACCATTCTCGACCCATTCGTTATTATAAGACATTATAATTACTTTTATAATGTCACCCCATCTCAGTTACGAAGTAGGTAGAGAGAAGTGAGCACCAAATTACTCACACACGCCTGGCATGCTTATTTTATATTTATAACTGTCTTCATAAACGAACGCCGGGGTAGAAAACTTCCGATCACCTCTCCCCTTCCCATCAGCCAGGATCTGTCCTATTTAGCCATACTATCAGTATCCTCATTGGTGAATTTTGGTTTCCCATAGCATCTGCACCCATTATAAGTGTATATCTGTATTTCCTTTATTATTATGTTTTGCTTACAATTATCTCATAATTTACGTGATGTAATTACGTACTTATACATGACAAAGATTCTTTATCAAAAAATTCCATTAATTTGGCGGTCATCATTTTATGTACCAATAAATTTACTTAAGAGTAATTATTTCGGTCAGTTTTGCATTTACACTTTATGCGTTTTATAAGTGAATTTTCTGAAGGCATTATTTCTTAACATGTATATATTCTTCCGACCTGAAGAAGACAGCGTGAAGCTGCTCGATTCGTTAGGCCCAGGACCGGATGAAGTGGCGCCGATTAGAGGAGGCCTATGTCCGGCAGTGGACATCGAGAGGCTGAGAATGATGATGATGATGATTTAGTTTTACTGATATAATATTATTACTGTACATTTAATTCCAAATGAATAAATGCAAAATAGTAATGACTACTAAATTAAGTCAATCTGTTCCCAGTAATGTTTTGATCGACATCAGACCCTTTTATCGTTCCTCTGTTGGATACGAGTTTGCTTGTTGGATACGAATAATGCCATAGTCTGCCACGCTGCCGTAGTGCAGGTTGGCAGACTTCACAAACCTGATGTTTTCTTTCAGCATTACAAGAGGTCGTATTTAATGCTTTAACACACATAATGTTGTAAAATGTTACCCGTCAGTATTTGACACCAGATTCCTCGGAGTAGTGACTCAATTGTAAGCCACAAAGCTATGATTGCTTTTCACTACATTATTACTGCCTTTTGATGGTACCTCTGTAAATCCTTACACGTGTGATGTTCAAATACATGACAGTCGACGAAACTGAAAAAAAAATAATATGAAATCATTTATGTGCTTCAACATCAATGGAATCGACCTCGTCGTATGCGTTTGCATTTCGAAGCGGAAACAGATAAAGATGACACATGAATTTCAAAGATTGAATCCGCGGTCTAATTTGATAAATGGCAAAATTTCGAAGGTAAATCTACTAACAAGCAACTGGCTTGCTGCCAGGGTCCATGAATCCCATTCCGGGGCTCTACACGACCTGCTTCACCACAGTGCCTTCTACACACGAACCTACACAGAAACGGAGCAAATAAATGTCAATCGTAGTGCCACTGAACACTGAATGAAGCTATTCACAAAGTGCAATAAATCAAATTGTTGAAATGAACTGTTGTATTCTATAATTTACTTACGCGAAGAAATAATAAACATTCATATAAATGTGTCTGTATACGATCGATTATTACGTCTACTGTATGTTTGTATTACGTTTTTCTTGTTCACTTGACTATGGTCTATTTTTCTGTTCAGCCAGAATCAAAGTATTATTTTCCCTAGCCAGCTACACAAATGTTCATTCTTTAAATATTATTTTAGTTTTACGTCATAAACATACAGTTAAATTATAATGAATTTCTTATCGTAACCGTCGTTAATTAGCTTCAGCTTAAAATATAAAGAACTATGTCTTAACTAACCTTATAAAAATACACCGCGCACATAGCCACGCTCGGAACTATCAATACATTTAAAAATAGAACTATAACAAAGCTATTTTTATAAATAGAATAACAGTAAAAAAGTCCAACAACGTTACTTTGATGTCGATCATATTACACTACATTACGCGGGTATAAAACACAGGTATACAGTTAAAGAAGATAAAAACTAAAAAGACTGATACATATAGAAGAGACACATATGGACTATAAGGATAGAGGTATTTAGAACCAGCACCCTCTGCTGATGACAAATAATAATTAATACAAAAATTAAGATTAAACAGGCCAATGTACATACAAAACAAAGTCGTTGACCTAGCTGGATACAGTATATTGTTCGAGGACAAGAAAATAGATGCTCTACAAACGCCGGCGGAACTTCGATAAGGCAGGCCGTGACGTATGAACTATGAATAATAATTAGTTGAGGGGAATACTGCATTGTGTGTTGCAGCTAGCCAGCTAGTGCCTGCTATCACGCCATACACCGCCACCTCCTGATCGCATTCCGCACGCGATCCCAACACAGTTCCAAACGATACTCCAACTCGTAAATAAGCACGTAACGTGTTCCACGTTCGCGTTATCGTGTCTCGAGCGCCGCCTCGCTCTAGGAACAGAAACAGTTGCAACATGATGACGGCTCCGCTCCACCGGATGTCGCTCGCTTTAAACATTCGTGGTTTCTTATACAAAATTCAAATTTTTCAAATGTCCATACAAAGATAATTAGGAGCTCGTGTCCAAAGGAAAGGTCGAATTTGTACAACAATTAAAACCGATCATTGGATACTATTGGATTTTTCTAATTTAGAATTTCTAGTAGTGACTTTGTCTGGATCTGTCCCCGGTGTATGGCAATATGCTGACCACTTATTCCTTGGGACGTAACCGTAGCTGGTGACACGAGGAAATGTACTAGACACCTCTGCTACCCCTTCGCAGATTATAAGCGTGATGTTACGTTATATATTATAACCAAGAATTCGTAAATTTGATTTTTTTGGCTACTGATTCCGGGTATATGAAATGTAATAGACATTTGTGTGCGACGGAATGTATTCTTTAATTGAATACACACTGCCGTGCTAAACATATATATTATGTTTTATTATCCATGAGTTTTATTCTCAACTATCGCGACACATTACCAATAAATGTATTGAAGTCTAAAAAAAATTTAAGGCTCACTCGCTTACATCGAAATCTTTTTCTAACTTCGATTAAAAATAAATCAACATTTTATACACAAAAAACTTTTACTACATACCCATTTCCCGGCACTAGTTTCACACTGACACTAATCCAACGCATCACAAGTGAGAATACTTGGAAATCTATTTTCTGATCGAGAACCTTTTGCTCCATTACAGTAAATGTAACTCTACAAATTCAACAACAGGGCTATATATAACAAAGAGACTCTACTCGTTTGAGCGCCTTCCGCTTTGACGATTTATATTGAATATGATTCAAAGCTCAAAATCCGATACACATCATCATCATGATCAACCGTTTTACCGTTCTTCTCTTTGACAAGGGTCTCCTTTTTGAACGAGAATGATTAAGGCTGCGTCTGCCACGCTGGTTTTTATGTGGCTTGGAAGACTTCACACGCTTTTAAAGAACATTAGCTAACCTTACAATGTTTCCCTTTACCGTAACTGCAAGTGATACTTGAATTTAAATCTTAATATTAAATTAAGCACGTGTTATATCTAAAACATTGGCTGAATACATTTATAATATTAAATTTTCACGTTTAAATAAAAAATGAAACACGTTTGAATAAAGAACGGTTGAAATAGAATAGGCGGCAGACATTCCTCTGTTCGGTGAAGACAATACTCGTATAACAGTCGGGCGGAACAGTCAGCCGTACGTCTGCTTGCTCTGAGCCTCGCGGCTAACAAAGCTAATTAAATCTCCAGCTGTTGCAGCGCTTGATACATTTAATGGAAATTCTCTACTTGTCAAATATGTTGTCTTATAAACGCTAAAAAAAATATGAATGTGTTTTACTATTCTACTAGCGAAACGGGCGTGTTGTTTGTTATTTATTCGTGACAAATGTACGCTTCAGAAGTTATTGTATTGTAGAAACTTATCTAAACGAAGTATTGAAATATACAATATTGAATTCGTTTCGTCTAAGCTTAGAATAATACGGGCTATACGTTGACTATATTATCGCATACAAATCAAGTGCAAGACTTATTTATTCCTACCTTCTACCTTATTTCTACCTCCAGACTGCTACCTCTATTTTGCAATAGAATTCAATGAGGTAGTAGAATATTTAAACTGACTGCTGGAGGATTTTTTATCTTAACTACGATACATTATAAGTTAAGATTCAACATCATTCCTGTAACGGTGAAGCAAAGCATCGTGAGGAACCCTGCACATCTTAGAATTAAATATTGTCTAAGGCGTGAGAAGTGTGCCGAGCGGCACTGTTGCAGCGTGATAAACTATTACCTTAACTCTGTTTGCTTTGCGATCAGACCCATGTCCAGTACAATATGATAGGTACATTTAGTCCACAAAGCGAGCAACAGCGCGTGAGTCGTCAGTGAACAGCGCTCGTCGCAGGGATTAGCCGAACACACACCACTTGACGTCTGAACACCGTCAAGTGTACGGGACTACTCCATTTGCATTTCAAAGCTTACAAGCAAATAGATTGCTTATGCATGCCCCGATATTGGATAAAACAATGTTTTATACTTGTAAGTGTCGTACGCCATCTATCGGCAAATCTAAACATATAAAACAAAGTGTGGTAATTACACCGGATACAACTCAAGAACGGCTGCCCCGACGTTAAGGAGCTATGATCTGCTGGATGAGTCTCCATCCGGAATAACAGAATAACTATTAATATCTAAGTAAAGGAATTTAAGAGAAAAGTAAAAATATTACAAGATTCTTAACGTGAATGTCATTTTTCATACAATTGATGGAAACATTAATTACCAGCTAAAGGGTTGATGAAGATTGTGTCAAACTGATATATAGTTTTGAGTTTGTATGGTATTCTCCAATAATCGTTGCGATTACCTCGTTGGTCCAGTGGTCGCAAGCCGAACTGAACGACAGGTCATAGATTCGATCCTCTAGGATATTCCTAATAGTGGTATAAGTATATGTATATAACTAAAACCTGACCTTCATTAAGTGTATGTATATACCTTATAATGAATAAAATAATTTGAATTGAATTGAGTGGCGCGGAGTCTAGATTTGTGCCTGGTGTATACCAAGGGGCGCCCTCCGTATACCACGACAGGAAGATAATTTAACTGATACGTAAGTACATAGCTCTTCCCCTAACTACTTCTTCAAATATTACAATTTTCAATAATAACTCAATAAACTTATAATACAAAAACCTTTCAAGGGACAAGTATGGATCTATCAAAGGCATATGCGAAATTATTCAAACCGCACACGATGTTCAAACTATCTAATGATTTCTGAAAGCAAGTTAAGCCTCGTCGTTTGATAACGCCAACTCATATTCATACTCGTACATAGCTAACAGTAGATAAATGTTCGTACAAAATGAGTTGGAGCTAGTCGGCCATTTTGTAAATGAGAACCGGCATTTTACATGTGAACAACATAAAATCATCACTAATTATTGAGTTCTATATTGTTCAAGCTTCATATGTCTTTTTTCCAAATTTAAGCAAACTATTTTTGTATTCTATATTATTTAAATTAAAAATGGCTTCTTTTCTTTTTTTAGGATTAATCGATTCATTGAATGTCTCGTTGGTCAAGTTGTTGCAAAGGTGACTGCTGATCGAGAGGTTTTGGGTTCGATTTTCGGGTCGGGTACTATTCAGTTTTTTGTAACTTAGAACTTTTAGCAATAGCCCGAAGTCTGGATTAGTGCCCGGTATAAGTTCTCCGCTTATCCCACCATGG
>DWMG01002914.1:0-12553 GCA_018244855.1 Elbella merops
TCGATCGTAAATCTACATTTGATATAAAATTATTTAATAGATTTCTGCGTTTTTGACATTCCACTGCACCCATATTACGGTTATAAAATTGTGTTAGTTTTAATAATTTAGACTGCTTTACAATCTGCGAAATCACAAAATAAATCCTGCGATGTTGCAAGATCATGTTGTAAATCTTTTGATGAGATTTTTTCGTTGTTTGTGATATCTCTAACATGTTGTTGTGATCTCGACTGTATTTTGATCGTAAGCATATTATTTTGTAAACACATGTCATCAAATTCACCTAAAATTGTTTTAAATTTGAGTATCATATTTTTTATTTTCCAAAATTCAAGTTTCATAAATGTTTTTCTTCTCAGTCTCCTCTAATTAAGTCAGTGGTGATGGAAATGACGGGAAAGCTGTTAGAAGGTGTCGTTGAATTGACAAAACTGATGGCTCACGGTGCAATGCATGAAGCGTGTCTGATCGAAGTCGTAAAGACTGTTGAAGACGAAGCTGTGGAGCTAATTAAAGGAGTCAGGTATTGTGTCTATGATAACAATACATACATTGAAGATTTGAATATTTATATAGCTGATAACAATGCAACGGTACTTGATATAAACAACATAAGAAAGAAGACTACAGAAACAGACGCCAATACAAGTAGTCGCAAGGATACTAATATGCCAGATTTTCTAAGACAGGCTTTAGTACAAGAAAATGCAAATGATCTAGACAAAAAATTCAGAGATAATCTTATTAAGTTAGATATAGATATGACCAGTATCAATAATGGTGTTAATACTAATAGTGTCAAAAGTAAAGATGAATAGGATAAACGAAAATGTTTGTTCAAACTAAGGAGCGGTGGTATTTACATATTGCTCCTGTTAAGGTATGTATAATAAATCATTGGTACCACCTTTTAAATATGTATCACGTAAAAAAGTTTAATTATTGGATAACTTAAATAAAATCAACACATGTTTGTTTGAGTCGATGCCAAAAATGTTGCAAAATTTTGATAGGATTCATTGATTTCTTTATTGTTATTACTTCGTCTTCCGCTGTAATATATTTTAGCGCATTGTTACCGATGGAAAGTAAAAGCTTGCCAAAATATTTCTGAAGTAACACATATTTCTGTTCTCCGAGATTTTTTTTTCATTTATCTCTATATTTTTGTAGGATTGAAATATTTTGTTCCGTAGTTGTTAAGCCCTATGATGTAAATGTACAGGAACAATACTTATTGATCTTAATCCGAGTTACTATCATGATCAAGACTTACCCCGATGATACAGACATACCCGTTGTAGATAGCAGAATGGAAAACAAAATTACGTCCATAATCTTACATTAAATGAACTGTAATTACGTTTGTATGTTATTGTTTTATTTAGTAAAAAAGGAGTTCTCTTCATATTTCACTTCTGAATGACTCATCATCATCGTCCTATCTCAGTCCACTGCTAAACATACTCGTATGCGTACCTAATGAGCGCCATTGCGCCCCGTCACTGGCTTGCCCTATCAAACTTCTTCCTGCAGCCTTTTACGTATCATTATATTTGATAATATTAATTTTCAGTATTTTGAATCATTTACGGCCCCAACAAGACACATTTTCTAAAGTTTCGACTGATATTACTCAAACGGTAACAACAAGTTATTTCCTCATTTAAAATAGTGACGTAAGGAAAATTATGGAGATAATAATGATGCCGAGATTGATCCCAAACGTAATGCGTAGTTTAGCAAATACAAGTGAAAATGTAGGCGAAAATAAACAGAGCCACGTACGCATTTAGGCAACGAAGATTGCTAATTTTACTCTTAGTATTGGGAGCTTGCTTAATTCAAAAGATGATTTATAAGTGTTTAGCTATAACGCATTATGCATGGTCACGAACTGGATATGGGTGTGTAACTATAAGGCTATGAAACTGAGAGATTTATTGTCTGAAGAGCTGAACTGAGGATTTAAACAGAAGAGTTAAATGTGACTGAGAAGACCTTTTAGGTGACCAAGACAGTGAAACCTATTTGTTACTTTTTGGTACTTTGCGCTGTTTATGCTTGATATTCTAGGAAATAATGAATTATGGGATTACAGTTAGTTTAGAAAATGGAATGAAGTAAAGTGTCCCTGAGCGGTGGAAACGTTCAATAAGCCAATAGGAAAATGTAAATATAGTTTAATGGTTTCAAATGGCCTTGCCTCGCGTACGTGGCATAGATTTCAGTGTGGTTGCGCAAAAGTCAAATTCCAATGGGGTTAATTTATTATACGAATTTGCGTGAATAACAGATTTCACCGTGTAGTATTATACTCCTACACCAGACGAGGTTGAACGATAGAATTATACTTTTGGTTTCAAGTGTGATTTTAAGATCCCTATCAAAATCCTATGAAGAAAAAACTTACAAATTTTGATTATAACTTACAAAGTTTGAGGATGTTAAACAAAACAGTATCATTTTACCAATTACCCATTTTTATAACTTCTACGGCTGTTTGGACAGTTTGATAAATTTTAAAATTTTATAGGGCGTTGTGCAAGTTTTAACTTATATAAAGATTGCAAATAGGAAAACCAAAAGTCAGACTTGAATGTATTGAAATTAACAAGAATATGATAAGTTATAAAGTTTACTACATATTATTAGGTGCCCAAAGTACTGAAAAAGTCGAAGGTGGTGATAGAACACTGGACATTTTTCATTTCTTACGCAGAACGATATTTACGTCATAGTATTACAGATAACAAGACAGATACTGATCGTCCGATCAGTTACAGAGTTCCATAAACACAGAAACCCAAAAATCCGTTATATATCCGCATGTCACCATTGGTTATTGGCAGTTTGCCAGGCTTCAAAAAAATGAGTAATAGGGACTAGGTGTAAGCGATAGGGCGTTCACCTCGGATAATATGACTGCGACCAAAATAGATCAGAATAACCCTTGAATTTAACCCGCGCCGGCTATCTGCGATGCGAATGACAGCGAGAAATGCCGTTGGACAATTCAAATATCGTTGTGTGTCCGCTGCAGTAACGTTATGTATTAGCTAATGTATGAGAGACATCATTAATAGTGCCTCAATTTCCTGCTAAACTCTTATGTAGAAATGGTATTACAAGTTCTATTGGTAAAGTGAATAGTAATCCTGATTTTAGTGCGTGGAGATTGTGGGTTGGATTTCAAAAAAAAAATTGCGTGAAGAGTACAATTTTTTAAATTAGTGTGTAAAATAATCAGTTACGTGTATAGAAATTTATATTTGTACATTATTAACCGTCTGTTTACCACAGTACTGGCTCTGTCTATTACAGGATAAAGTACCGTGCGTAAATTTTCCCAAGATATTATTATGCTACACCATCAATTATCTCTACAGTTGGCACACAAATTTATACCTTATGGCAAAAGTACATAATCTATAATTTAACTAATTTATTTATCCGCCATACTTTTCATAAATTCATAAATTCTATTTTGAATATAACGAAATTAAGAGAACATACCCGGATGCAGGATTGCGTTAACAGTGAAAAATGATGACAATTATGTTTAAAATTAAATATCCAATACCCATCCTTTGAAAAATTAATTCTAGATGAAATACTTCACAAATTTAAATGTACCACTTTATCACGGATATGATTCACTCAGAAAAGGGTGGAAGAAACAATATTTTTAATAGAGTTTAGCACATATTTACCAGCGTATCCGTGCCTGTTACATGTACATATTTATGAGAAACTAACCGGGTACTTTTTGGAAACCCTCAGGAAGCCCTACGTGACTTAAATCAAAATTATAATTGCTAATATCAAGAGCTTTTAAGCTTGTAATAACATACGAGGTGTTTATAAACATTGGCCAGATGTTGGGAGGCCGACCATAGCGTATACGAGTACATACACGGTTATATATTCAATATGCGTACATACTCGTACGTAATTTCTCGCCTGTTTTATATTTAATTTTGTATATTCAGAAGCCAATCTTTTACGATAAGCATAAAAGTAATCCTAAACACACGAGACTTCTGTTGTACAAGTAATAGATTTTCACGTATTCTGCACAAGCTGAAAGCATCACTGTGGCGATACTCCTCAGAGCAGTCCTGTACATCTCAATTTTCCGTACAGCGTTATCTATTTTTTATGTTGGATAAGAAACAATCGGAAACTTTGGAGAACTAATTATAGACATCTACATATATCTAAATTCCATAGTTTGGATACGTTATTTATTGAAATTTTCTAATTTAAAATTTCTAGTAGGCAATAGGCTCACCACCTATTCCATGGGACATCAACGTAACTGGTGAAACGTGGGAGTGTGCTATACTCTTCTACATATCCCTTCGGGGATTATAGGCGTGATGTTACGTAGTTTGGATAAGATATAAGTAATGTAGAAGTAAATAATAATAGAATAACAGATTCCCACACACAAATGAATAATTAGGTCAAAATAATTATTAACCCAATTAGTGTAGACATTGGACAAAACAGACTCAATCTCACTTCAATTTCCCTATATTAGCTGATGGCAGTTGCTGTGCGGAAAGTTCTTTTATTTCTAACAATTTAACATGTCACAACTTGGTACATATGGCATCAGATAGGAATAATTATAAGTACACTACAGTTCATTTTATCACAAAGACTGCCGTGAAAATATTGTTTTAAAAAGTTCCAATTCGTGTTTGAAATTTGTTTGAGCCGAGGATTTTTATATCTCGCATTCTACAAACTAATTAACGTAAACTAGATCATGGTTTTCCAACAGAACTCAGTGTTGTATTTAATCTTAATGGGTAACATCGATAACAGTAAATAAATGCTGGATTACAGAAGTATGGAATTGTTACAGTAGCTAATGTGCACGATACCATGCCAAGGCCTTCATTGACGTGGTGTTGGTTACCGGAGCTGGCCCACTTCATATTATGAGTAATATCACGAAAATACAATGCGCGAACTAATAGAACTGGCCACGTTATGGCGCTATTAACGAGTATTTGGAAAATAATAATGAGCTGGACGAAATATGAGGAATGCTATTGGAAACAGGATATCCATGACTGAAATGATTTCGTATGAATGCTGCTTCTCTGTACCTATTTAAAACCGAAAATGTTGACCTGGTGCAAGTTAACTATTATCATAGTAGTGACTGTAAAGTAATTCTAGTACATGTTACTATTTCACTGAATGACACAATATAAAATGCATATCTTTGTTTCCATGTCTCCTTCCATTAAGGAATATATTCAATTTACGGATGAATGGAAGGAGATTTTTTGTGTGCTCGAGTTAATGCGAAAGAAATTTATAACATATGCGTTAAAATTGTTATTTTTTATTTATTTATCTTAAATTCTTATATTTATATTTTATCGTTAATTAAAGTAAATGGTTTTTCCGTTTTAATTAATATATACATGGATAAATAATAATAAATAAAGCAATGACTTACCAGCATCAGTAAAGAAGGCAGAATGTCGACTAGGACTTGATGGGACAGAAGCTGACGCAGATGTTAAGAAAGCTCTTTTGACTTTTGTCCATTTGGAGGCTCGAGGTGGGCGGTTCTGCGGAGGCCTCGCCGCAAGTTCTAAAGACCTTTGCTTACGAAGGAGTGGGTGGGATGGTTCTGATTCTGAAATAATAATATTCTTTAAATAGAGGCGAAAAGGTTATGAAAAAAAACAAAATTAATCGAATTACACAGTTTGTTGATGATTAGACCGTGCAAGATGAATCGCTGAAACTTTGGGCCAATTGCTTCCGGTTTGACATAAGTACATTATGTTTAGAAGTACATCCTAAAACATTGCTCTACGTAATACAACATTTTAGATCTGTTTCCGAAGATTGAGATTAGATGAGATTGATATTATAATAAATTATATCTGTTCATTAAGAATACAATTGTTATTTGCGAAACGGTAAGAAAGAGTGGCAGTATCAAGCTACCTATGATGAATATAGATAAAGAAGTATTCTTGTAGTATCTGATATTTTCAGAAAAAAAGTTCAAAAATATTCTCAGAAGAGAGAAATAATGTTCGTATTTCAACAGCTGATAATTGTAAGTTTGTTTGCGCGCATCTCTGAGTAATTTCTACTCCATTAGACTGATTGGCATGTTCTTTTAATTGTTAGCAACCCTCACTGATGAGTTAGAGATCGTGTGTTCACTTTCCACCAATAAAAAATATTTGTTTCCTATACTTTACTGCCGAACACCACCTTATTTAGTATTAGAATATCCTGCGTCAATTGTTCTACGATTTTATTACGAAAATGTTTATTCTACATAGTTTGATTTTAAAAATGATTTTAAGCATGCTATTTTCTTAGCTTTTAACAATATATACTATTTCAAAAACAATGTACTTCAATGTTAAGCGGTTCTTAGAGTTTAATGTAAAATCTTTCAGCGGTTCTTCCATAAAAGCAGATGGACAGACAGAAGAGTTTTTGTGACGTGATTATATAAATCAGTGTAGACACATACCCAATTCCTCAGACGAAGGTATAGTCAGGGTCAACGCTGGTGGGGCATCGCTGTCCCCTCCATCACTGAGAGATCTTCTCCTCGACGGAACTACATCTGGGGAACTCTTGGTACCTCTAGATTTCTTCTTCACAGATTCCCTATGTGTTTGAATGATGTCCCGCATCTTCCCCCAAGGACTTTTATGGAGTTTGTTTGGAGAGGGTGAAGTAGAACTGTCGTCCTAAAAAATTACAGACAAGCGACTTACAGAATCGGTAACTTTAAGAGCTTTTCTACCTGCAAATATGGAATAGTGTGAAAGAAAATTTGCTGCCTAGTGGCGATATCTTTAAAACTGATTTTGTGTGCAAATAATGTCTTCATATATTTTATAAGTACATAAAAACAAAGTAATAAATGGATTAGGTGCCTAGAATGTGTGATTAAGTTATAGAATAATATATTATATGCTGATATACTGCGTTTGTAAGATTGATTATTATTCTACAGACTATATTATAATGTGTACAAAGTCTTATTCCTCTTTTTTATTTTCCTGTCTTTTTATTATATTCTTTTTATTTTATCATAATTATGACGATCACGTTTAATAATTAAAATTATATTTATAATGTATATATTAATTATTGACCAACTCGTTAGTTGAGAGGTTGGAACCGAGACTTCTAATCGAGATGTCCTGTGTCCGATCCCAGGTAGGGTACTATTGGGTATTTCTAACTTGAAATTCCTTGTAGTGGTTCGAGTATGGATGTGTGCCCATGAATTATTAATATATGTATGCTGTTTTGTTACTTTTTTATCACATTCAACTCCTGGGCACGGTCTCCTCTTTTATCTACGAATGACCCGGAGCATAATTCATCCTTATAATTTAGAGCGTTTACAGCCGCCGACGAGGTTTAATAATTATTACTGGATTACAACAATAACTATTGAATGCCTAACTTGTCTTATGAAGCTCTGAAATGCTCATGAAAATTGATCACCAACAACCACGCGTCTTAGAGTCACTCCTACAGTATGTTGCTTAACAAGTTATTATGTGGCTTATATAATAACATCATTTTAATTAAACGCACATACATTTACTGTGGTATACAGGCATTCCGAAAAGTGCACCTGGTGGTCGTTGGTACTGGATCCTATATATTAGCTATCTGCCAGCAAGAATGGCTCAAAAGTTCTCAGAATGTCATATCCAACTTAATAGGATATTTATTGAGGTTAAATATGCTTGTAATAAACATTATGCTCAATTTTATTGCTATCGCGGTCATAGAAAGGTAATCGAGTGGCGACCACGTCTCGGTAAGAGGAGCGTAGGTCGCCTTCCTACCAGACGGTCTGACTACCCGAAGAAGACAGCGTGAAGTTGCTGGATTCGGAAGGCCTAAGACCGGATGGAATGGCACCGATTAGGAAAGGCCTATGTCCAGCACTGGACACCGAGAGGCTGACGATGATGATGATGATGATGCATCGCTATCGTCATACCTGGGGTGGAGCTTGCAGGTAAGTGTTGTCATGGTCCTCACAGCGTAGGTTGCTTTTGCGGGGCATACCTGCGAATTAGGTTCTAGGATGTAAAAATTTGTGTTAACAATGACAATTTAACAAATTTCGATATACACAGTTGATGTTAAATTGGAAGATTGGAGTGGATGTTATAATATAAATGATAATATTTCTGAGAAATAGTAAGACATTAGTCAGAATTAATGACCGAAACGAAACGTACAAACAACAAAGCGAACATCGGAGCATCAAATGAATTGTCTACTAACGAACAATTAACTTTTGGACGAAGTATGGCAACTGAAAAGTGTACTGGCCGTGAATGCCAAGTCTTGACCTATCCAATGGATGCCATGACCCACTTGGCTCTCTGTTGATCTCTCTCACATTGATTGATAAGCATGATATGGGGCTGTAATAAAATGATAGAAAGTTACGGCTATCCGTCAGGTCACGACACACCATGACGTTACATAGAGTTCTCTATTTAATATCTATCGTGCTTAATAACTTTCGTTACACTTAAAAGAATCCCTAGGCAAAATCGCTAACTTTTCCTTTGTATAAGGCATTATTTGATCATTCAAAAAAAATAATCGACCCATTGATCATTTCGCTGTTGGAATATGTGTCACCTCTCATATTGAGAGGGTAAGGCCATAGTCTTATAGGATCGATAATTATGTTACCAAGCTATTCAGTCTTATTTCTTATTAGTCTTATTGCTGCGTACCCTTCAGTTTTAATTAATAAAACGGTATATCAATTTTGTTCTTGTCAAGCCGATATTCCGTTCATGTACGAGTAAACTGGAAGCAACTATTAGCATTAATTAAATTTGATGATCACATTTAATTAATTAATTAAGATGAACACCTTCTAACTGTTAACAATAGTTGGTTATTTTTTGTTTTGATGAGAGAGGTGTTGCTAGATATATCTGATACTCCTATATCAGCACATTTAGTTTCAAGTTTAATATTCACCTTGGTGAGTGATACTGCGCCTAGTTTTAAATCGGACAGAGATGTATGAGATGCTAAAAAATTTAACCGATAATATTCATCAGCATTAACATCAACAACCTTTTTATCATTCCACTGTCGACCATTCGTCGTCTCTTTAAATTAAAAGATTTAAGGATCCAGATGGCACGTTGCAATTTTATAAACTCACAGCAAAATCTATTTCAATTAAAAAAATCGATTAAATTACTTTGAAGCATTAAGTATGACAAACTAGTTATATTTATTAGGTTTCATTTCATAGTGAACACCATTGGCTTATAATGGTATTTATTTATTTATTAATTAAATAAACAGTGATATGATGCACATAAGATCCGTCAGTATAGAGATATTTAGGACGAGATCCTCTCTACTTATCCCACATGGGACCTGGCGTGGTGGTATAATAATAATAAAAAAATGTTGAATTAAATTGAACATTAAGTGTTTTATAGGATTTTGAATCTAAATTTCATTTTTTAAATGTTAAAATATTTAACATAACGTTTTCCTAGCACTACATATTAACGCTAAATCATCAGCGTATTTCGCTGGAAATCGAAATGGGTTACGTAGAATGCATGATCAAAGCAGCGCGGAGCTGTGGAGAGTTGTAATCGATTGCGCTCTATGAGGACGGATTGGGGTCGGGCTTAGACTTAAGAACAAACTGTGTTGTAACAACAATAAAGATATTTAAATGGAAAGTACCATAATATCATGCATGTATTTCCCCAAACGGGAGACAGAGCAGTGTAGTATAGAATAGGGGTGAACCTATTGGTGTTCGTCATCATGATCGGCCTGTCTACGTCCACTGCTGGATATCTCGGAATTGGTTCGTGGGATGAGATCATATCGCCGACGTGGTTTTGCGATAGACCCATTTGGTCGATTTATGATCCCATGTCTATCTTCTTAGAAATACACTCTCCTAATATAAGAAAGCGGCAAGCAGTCCAAATGTTTCTGATAATTTAAAAATTGATGTATCTAATCTTAATTTATTTACAGTATCCATAATATATGTAGTGTACCAAAACGAGTGTGGTTGTGGTTAATTATATTAATTACATCTATCACAGAAATAATAAGAGCATAAATGTCCACTTCATTTTGAAATCCGGCTTGCAGAATATTTTGAAAAAATTTATTCAAATGAGAATGAGAGTTAGCAGAGAATGAGAATGTCATGATAGATAAAATGACAACGATACACTCATCACAGATTATCACCGATGATTGATGTACATGTGCCAATGTTGTTTTCATAACTTCCTCTTAAGCTATAATAGTTAACAACAAGAGTTAGCCCTCTAACTTTGCAGAGTTTGTTCATATTTATAACAGAGGTTACCATAAGATTCAAGCATGAAGTTATACTTACAAATATAACGGAGTAAACTAATTATTATTAAGGTAAATAAATAAGTGCGTACCTGCCTCGATCCTCAGCTCTTCGCAAGAGGTGTTTGGAGTGAGTGATAACGCTGAGCCAGGGGTAAGGCTGGCAGAGTCTCTCACTTCAGAGCTAGGGAAACCAGGAGTGGATCCTGCGAGAGCCACGGCTCCAACCATAGCTCCTGCTGCCACCGCCGCTGCACCTCCAATCGTTGCTGGCGGCCATTGCGCCTTTTCCCATCTGTTTATTTAAAAGGTTATTTAAAATTCTGATTAAATTGCGATGGTTTTTAACAATATTATTTATATGGGTAAAAAATACCGCAACTGTATTTTATTTATCCAATTAATTAACTTAAGAAAGTCAAAATATTAAGTAAGAAAACCAGTTCCAGAAAGATGGAAATGTCTATTTTTATTAGTAAAGTTTTCTATATTTATTTATTGTACTATTGATAAGTAAAAGTACCAGGCACAACAGTACCAAGCACATAATGAGTTTTCGATATAAGTTTATGACAAATTTTCAATAACTATTTTTCTCATGAAGAAATGCAAACGTGATGTGATATGTTTTAATCTTTATATACGTAAGTATATAAAGATTAAAACACATAACGAGTATATAAAGTAACTATTTAGTAATAAATAGTTACTTTATATACTCGTTGAACATTGCTGGGTCCAGAAGAAGAGGAAGACCGAAGACGAGATGGACAAACACCATAGCGAAAGTCTAATCGCACGAGGTGGAGAGAGAGGATACGGAAAGCAGACCTTACAATCAGATGGGAGTAATAATGCTCAGGAGAGACAGATATTCTTTACCCTTTTTACCGCCGCCAAAAAATGTATCGGATTTGTATGCCTGTTGGTTCGACTATTTATAACATAAAATCTTTAACTATCTAGTTTTTATTAATAGGTGAAATACAATTAATGTCAGCAATTACTATATGATATGGTAATGGCGACGTTTGAGCCCTGAACATGTGTTTTTATCAATTTAATTAATCAGACAAAACAAAAGAAAAAACTTGCCTGAAAGCGGCCTTCACTCTTGTCCACTTAGAAACCTTCGATTTCTCGACTTCCTTAGAGAACACACCATCAGACCGTCGCCTCAATGGCGTCCCCGGAGCTACGTCACTTTCATCCCCACCAGCCGACCTTGATCTTTGTTTCCGTAACAACGACCCTCCAAACCTCGAATGACCCTTCCATTTTGATCCACCCCTTTTCATACCTCTCCCACCAACCATCATAGAATCGAAAATCGCTTGCCCATATTCACATTCTAATTCTGCGTCCAAAGCCTCATTAATAAGTTCCAATTCTTTGCTTTCTTCTTTTAATTTCTCGTTCTCTTGATCCATTCTTTTGTGAGCATTGTGAAGACGTTTTAAGTGATTCACGTCTTTTAATCTTTTAAGAATTCTATAATTATGCTCTTTTAAAGTCACAAACTGGTCTAGAAGTTCTAACAGCTTTTCCAGTTGGTCCAAAGCTTCAACTGTATCCTTTGTACGCATCGCCAATTCTTTACCGCGTTGGGAAAGGGGATCATTTCGGTCTTTAAGCCTTTGGATCATTCTTTCACATAAAGCTTCAGCATCTGCGGTTTCTCTTTCATGACTCCAATAATAATCTGGAGTTAGCACTGCAGTGCAAGGTGAAGATCCTTCAGCGTCAGAAGGAGTTTGAGGGGATTTCACCGATAAAGACGCAGGAGGTTCGCCTCTGCGCCTTTTGTGTAGAGACGTTCCACTAGGGGGCAATTCTGCTAAATCTTTTTGTTCTTTTCGTTCCGGTTTAGTCTTCTCCTCAACTACGTGAACGACATCTGTGACGTCACTGCTTTCCTTCTGTGACGTCATTTTATAGTCCTACGTCAGTTTGTCTAAACTATTTATAAATGAAAATAAACGCACGTGCACCGGTTGCCGGCGAGACGATGAGACAGTTTTCAACGGAATGCATTTTTACACGGTATGCGAATTATTCACACTATCCGAGAAGCCATTTTGGAATTCTCTTACCGGCTCACACTATGACACGTTTATTGTTACTACGGGGTATATTTTAAATAAAAACT
>DWMG01002915.1:0-12551 GCA_018244855.1 Elbella merops
ATAATGACAGGCCTTGTAACGCGATAGTGTTGCATACGAGTAAGTTTTCACATTTCTATCCGTCACAATTGAATGAAAGCTGATGTGTTCGACATGTTCGTCTAAATATTAAACTGACGTTCAGTATATAGTCTAAGAATAGTATTATCATTAGCGAGTATCATAGAACGTCCCTGAATAATTTTAGCTTTTCTCTAATATGATTATGAAATATTATTGTTTAAACAGTTGATGAAATTTTAAGCAAATTATCTCAATCAAGCTTGTTCTAGCGTAAGCGGTGCGAGTTGCCCTGCTCTGCAGTTCCCAACCCGTGTGTCCAGCATTATGGGCAAAAACTCCTAAAGGGAGAGGCCTATGTATGGCAATGGAC
This sequence comes from Elbella merops, assembly GCA_018244855.1. Classification (NCBI taxonomy): domain Eukaryota; kingdom Metazoa; phylum Arthropoda; class Insecta; order Lepidoptera; family Hesperiidae; genus Elbella; species Elbella merops. Next base: position 374 of record DWMG01002915.1, read on the forward strand.
TTGGCAATAGGCAGACAATGGTGATCTCAATCAAAATATACTTTTACCTATTTATACCACTGAGCAGCATACATGCCAGGTTGACACGAACACTACAATTAAACACACACTCAAATATTTATTGGACCATAAGGTGTGTACACTTAGTAACATCAAAATCATATTTATAGTAACAATTTTTTTCCTTTGCTTTGTGCATCCCATAAGTATCGTAGATTCTACATAAGAATTCAGGAGTAGTAAACCTGTTTATTCACCATAATTATTTGTAATAGCGCGACCGCTTAGCAAATGATACCTAAAAACTTCATGTTGACTATTTAAAAAAACTCCAATAACATTAAGCAATATACTGTGTTATAATTTATATAATTTTTGTCTTTTATTGGCACTTTTGAGTACTAAAATATTGCTTGAATAAAAGGATCTTCCCGGCGAATAACGAGTATATTCGCGTTAGATCTCTCTATTAATAGATATGTCTGTGTAAAGTAACTACACAGATAGTTACTTTATACAAATATGAAATAATAAATGTAGGGATTGAAACATTTGCTACGTTATTTCCAGTACTCTGCACGACTGCACTCTAACCTACTTACATAACCAGCTATCTTATTCTGTAGCCGAAGAAGCGAAAGCACTGTTCAGTAGGCTGACATGCTGATAATGGCCGAAGAAGGAAACGCAGAAGATTCTACCACTATAAAACTCTCCATCGCTTACAGAGAACTACTATAACATGTAATTTTTCCAATAGCCATCACATTGTGTAATGTAAAAATAGAAACGGCAAATGACAATCCATCTTCTCCTCCATCGCCAGGTTTACTGTATTTCCATTTAACATTTATCATGCAGCTTCCTCTCTTTTGATCATTACGTAGCAACCTAAAACATTAACCGAACACGTTTCTTTGCTAACGAGGAAACCTGGTGGAGAATGTGCCTAATTTGCTCTTCCATCCGGAAAATGTCAGCATTAGCACCTGTCTTACGAACAACTGAAACCGAGAAGCGACGTGACTGTCTTTGTTGAGCGGAGCAAACAGGGTCATTTATTATTTCGATAATTAACACTGATATAATGAAAAAAAATTTTAACGCAATTAAAAATTCCGTCCCTTCACCAATGAGTTATGATAATCCTTGAAGATCATCTTCGAAGGTCTTTTGTCGGTAGCATACTGGTGTTTTCTGAAAGTCACCAAGGCTTTTATTTTAGGTAAAATATTTCACGAAGTGATTAATAGTGGTTTCTGTATTCAAATATTCAGTTGACCCGAAGTATATCAAATCGCAAACCAACAAAACAAGCAACAAACAAAGTACAAGGCATATTGCATAAAGTCAATAACTGTCATCACTGATCGTGTCTAGAGTCTATAGTCGACTGCTTATAGTGAGACATTAAAGCCAGTATAAAAACTACAAGCAAATGTTCCAGCAGCAGACCGTCGCGAGTTTCGCGTAAAGAATATTCGGCGCACCTCACAGATCAAAGGCAAACTGGCTGGGCGTGTCTAATCACATCCCGGCGTTTCCACTGTCCGGGTATATTTAGTGCACAGGTAACAAGAATGCCCCTTTGAAATGTAACACTTCCGCTCGTAACACTGTTGGCTGCCAATGAATCTGTTTAAACCCATATGACTTTTATGTCTATTACGGCGGTGTCTCACTGAGGACAGTGCAACGCTGATGAGTTATTAAATTTAACACCAACTATGTCAATATTGTGCTATTATTTCTAAATCTTAAGCATTTTTATTGCCAAGCCCTCTTATATCTACCTTGTTAGATAATGTACATCAAACTTTTTATATGTCAGTTTTTTGTTCACCGTCCGTAAATCCATCAACTAACTCTAAAAACTAATGTCTTACATTCACTGTTGCATATACGAGTAAGTTATTATTAAGGTGTTACACGTCATTAGACCGATGATAACTTACTTTCTTTTAAATTAATTTGTTTTATATATTGAGTTACACGTCATAAAATCGTTAACCAGAGTAATGAAGTATAATATTTAATTCTTCTAACTAATGTAAGCGTGAGAGCACTATTTACAATAATGTAAATATACCAGCTGTTATAAGATATACGATTTCACTCGAGAGCGATGTTAATATCGAGAACAAAATAATAGAGACATAAAATACCGTGCAACAAAGTAGTGCCTCTGCCGTCCCACCTCTCTAATTTACCTCCGAAAATAACTTGACTCGTTGTTCGGCGATATTTCATACTAGCGTTTCGCTGCAGCAGTGTCGTCGCTTTGTGTGGGAAAATAAATAATTTTGTAATTACTGAACGTTTTTGCGAACATTCATCATAACACAAGTAATCTGTCTATCATTATTATTCATCTTCATCATTCATTATTTTATCTTTTAAAAGTTTGACACGGTTTGCCTTTCAGATAGTTAGGGTTCGAGTCCGTTAAAACGATTATTGTTATAATAAAAATAGGTACTTTATATTCAAGTACTTAAACAATCTGCTTTATATTTTAGTAATATTTGTAGTCATATATCGTACTAACTGTAGTATTCGGTTAAACTGTGATTTTAAACTAGCAAGACATTTAGTAAACATAAAAGTATTTAGGGGCCTATTTCCGTCCACTGCTAGACATAGGCCTCTCCAATAGCAAGCCACTGAGCTCGATCTTCAGCTCGTTGCATCCAACCACTGCCAGCCATTTTGCGTATATCGTCACTCCACCTAGCCGGAGGCCGTCCTACGCTACATTTACCATGACGCGGTCTCCACTCCAAAACACGCATACTCCAACGGTTATCGGTTCTGCGACAGATGTGACCAGCGCACTTCAGCTTACTAATCCTTCGGGCTATGTCGATGATTAGGTAATATCATATACATTAATTAAATACTTATAATTATTAAAAATGTATTTCATATTATTAATGTAGACTGTGATGTGAAATTCAAAAAAAAACATGGAACATGTATTCCACGTGTGATTATGTCTGCTAGACTGGACATACGTGCCACACTCCACACGCAAATAAATTTGGTAAATCATCGCTTATCCCGGATGTAACTCATTCATAATAATAAATTCACGTCTGTTTGTGTAATAATTTTAGAAGGAAATCATAAGTATAAAATATTCGCTTTTTGCTGTTTTACATAAAATTGTAGCTATACTAAGTAGGAAAAAACCTAATTTTCAACTAATGGTATTTTTTTAACTATGTTCTTGTAAAATGTAAAAATTACGTTATTTATAGTACAAAAAAAGCAAAACAAAACTAAAATCCACGCATTCACCTTTGGAAGCGATTTATATGCTGCAAGCCTTTGCGATAGCTTCATAAGATTTTACATCAAAAACAACGAAACTTCATTAACAATAAAACTAATGTTATATGGATATAAATATCAGTAAAACACTAGCGACGCTCCCGGCTGCTAGAACAGACCGAACTACAAAAGAAACTATAAACATTCAAAGAAACAATATCGCTCCTTAAGCTTTACAGCGTTATTTACTTACAACAACGAAAATGGAATACACTCAGCGAACCAAAACAGATCCGTTAAGAGTCAGGTTCGAACAGAATTCCTGTTGCTCCAGGCGCCCACTAAATCTGTCACTATAAGTAACACAAAGAAATCTGCTAAGTCTTAACTGACCCATATAAAACGACAGAGGGACGCGTTCGAAATATCCCATGATTCAGTGATACCTATGTCAGCTCGCTGCGGGACTGCCATGCGTTCCACTGAAATTGTTGGACAGGAATAAATTAAAGTATTTTAATATTACTTTTTACATATTCGGTTGGTTACTTATGTTGTTTAACGACTCTAATTTGTTTATAATTTGCACAATAATAGTAATTATACCGCAACTTACATGCAAGGAAACTATTAATAAGACCGTTAGTGTCAATAAGAATTTATGTTAATTGTCAATGGTAGTTAATAGCAGATTTGCAGGATCGGGACTGTTTATAATATCAGTCCAATCAGCATAATATACCTTAATTTGAATGCAGTAAAAGTCAGTAGATGCCCTAATCAAACATACTTCGCAGAGAAATCATTATCTATAAGAAGTGTTATGATCACCTTTACTGTACACGTGGACCGATAACCACACTTTTCAGGATTACCAACAAAAATAACTCCACGATGGAAATAGATGTAATGGACCACCACTAGGTACCAACCTAGGTGAACGCTATGCATGGTCTAGCACTGATTACACATATAAAAAAGTCAGCATACCCTCTATAACAGAAAAGTAAAGATGGCCACCCCATCTCTGTACCTGCAAGCGAAACACTCACAAGGACCGCACAAAGAAATAACTCAGTATCAACGTAGCTCGTGAATCACGCCCGCTTCAGTGAGTAAGGATTCAGGTATTCCAACTGAAAGCTTAGGTGTGAATAATTCTGGTCACTGGCCTTCATTTTATTTATACACAGACAGGGAGTTATTATGAATGACCTTCGTAAGCATTACCTTATTTTATAGGCGTCCGTGTGTGGGGAGTGCGGAATATAAATAAAGCATGCCAAGATTATAAGGATAGACATTTTTGCCGCTAGATGCTCTTTTCGTACCTCGTAAGGTACCTGACGTGATGACATAATACTAATAATAATCTTCGTACGGTTCAAAGAAATACAAGGCAATTAGACGTCGCCTTACACTGATAACTGAATTTTTTCAGTTCATTTCAGTACTATTCACTAGAACTTCATTACATGTAGCCTCCTTATACAGGTGTTTTATAATTTTTATATACTACCTACTGGATAGATAGTTTACTTTTTAAATCAACTACAAAATGAAAGCTAATTTTGGTTAGTTTTCTACTCTAATTTTAATAGAGACACTGTAATAGTGGTAGCGAGATAATAAAACCGTTCTTATATAAGTCGTTTTGCTTTAGGTACTCCGCATGAAAGAACGGTAGAATTTTTTTTTGTTCGAAAGATTTTCTATTTTATTAAAAAATAAAAACACTATTAAATGGAGTTAAAACGAACAGGCGGAAAAAACGGTGGGTAGATGTAAAATGATGGTGAAATCACCTACATTTTTGACGGCTCCCAACACCTACACCTGCGTAGATCTTCGCGAGCGTACATAATTTAGAATATCTGCCACATATAACATTAAAACAGGAATTACGCGGACTTTGATTCACGTCAACTTGGCCATTACAATGCTACATCGTTTCCACTTATCGGATGATATATCGAATGCCATTAAATTTTTACGATTGTTCAGACGTCCAAAATTCACAGTATTTCGCTAGAATTTGATGGCGCTCGTCAGGTGTACGTCTGCCAGCCAGTCTTTAATTTACGCTTATGGCGTTAATTGTATAAACACCGTAAATTTTATAATATCAATGTGAATAATAAAAACTGTATATTTATCTTAGTAATTTTTTGACAACAATTTAAAATTAAATTCAACAAAAATATTTTATCGCTAAAAATTGAATAATGAAAAATCTTTTAAATACGGCTGGTTATAACTAGTGCCCTTAAAAATATTAAGCGCGTTGACACGTTATGTTTAGTACATTTCTTTACTGTCACAAAAAAGCAGAAAATATAATAAATAATAAAACACTGGAGCTTACAAGAGCGGAGCGGACGACTGAAAGAAAACCAAAACGAAAGTAAATTTTCTCAACGACAAGCTATCATAAAACTCTCTCAACACATTAAGACAACTCTTAAAGGGGGATAAAATGACAACAGAGCCATTGTAGGAATCGCGCTCGTAACAGTAGAATCAATGAGCCAGTGATGCGCGGGCGCAGCTCTCGACGTAGGGGTCGTTAATTGTCAGTAAAACTGTACCACCCATGACGCTTTTAGAGCTTAAATAAATAATCTCCTACTGACCATCCATTCACATTCATCGGTATATAACGTTTTAAAATATTTTGAAATAAAGGATTGGAAGGTTTTTGCGTGATTGAGTAAACGGTTTAGCGTTAATTAATGATCTCCAATCCGCATGCCCAGCGTGGAGATTACGGGCATAAACGCCCTTTGGGGGAGGCCTATGTCCAGCAGTGGACTAAGAAAGGCTGATGATGATGATGATGAATGTTTTTTTAATTGCTTATACAATCTCGTAGGATTTACAAATGCAATTGGACAAGCCCTGTGACGTATATACCACGCACATGTATTACGCTATAGTATAATCTTGACCATTGAAACCGCGATATAACTAAGTAACATCAACGTAACATCACGCCTGTAATCCCCGAAGGGGTAGACAGAGGGGTGTAGTACACCCCTACGTTTCACCAGTTACGTTTAAGTCCCACAACGAAATAGGTTGTGAGCCTATTGCCATACACCGGGCACACATCCGAGTCACTACTAGAAATTCTAAATTAGAAAAATCCAATAGTACCCGACCCGGGATTTGAACCCAGGTCCTCTCGATCGGCAGTCGCGCTTGCAACCACTCGACCAACGAGGCAGTCAGGCAGGCAGGCATATAACTTCTTAAATATAAATTGTTATCCATTACTGTTTCTATAAAACGTTATGATGTTTGTATTGAGCAATGTAATACTGTCATTTACCTCGTACCAGCTCTAATAAACGTACAAGATACACCTCTATGAGGATGTTTGTTTGTCTCGATGTCCGTAAAACCAGATTGGGTTCTTGTATCTTACCGTTGATATAAGAGGTATGAGTTCATAAGGCAGCGTACACAGCGAGTTAAATTTTGTAACTAATAATAATAACAATAATATAATGTGTGGGAACAAGGCATATAACATACAACAATTTGATCCCAGAATTGTAAGGAATTGAAAAAAATTGTACATTACAATTATAAGGAATATACTTAATTACTGAAGTTTAATATTTCGGAACAGCTGCAAAACGCATGTTAAAAAATTAGATAAAATTAAAAATGAGGCGTTGAGATTGAAAGCAATAATTATTAAAATTAATCTTTGGAAAAGATATTTTCATTTATGCTCCAAAGAAAGGGTAATAATATGATAAAGCCACAGCCTTCACAGATCCGCACGGACAGACAAAACCATAGCGTATTAAGAAAAGATGCAGTAGTGATTATGAAACTCTGTTCTGGTCGCATTCCATCCAAGAACTTTGTATTAATCACGGAAACTGTCCCGTGACCGAGCTGAGACCAATGCGGCTTTCCGGAAGACTCTATGCACATCTTGATGGAATGTTTTAATAACGCCGCTTTCCATACAGATAACTGCAAATACATTAGCAGTGATGGGTTTTGCTGACCGTAGTGTTGCTCTGGCTAAGCCTCTCTGTAACGACACAAAACTATTCATGAAATTATACACATAAAACAGTAGATCTAGACTCTTAGATCAATCAGCTTGTTTCAATTTCATTGTGTTCTTTACATTATTTTGCCGATGTACTTTTCTTGGCGATTATTAAGAGGGATTTAATTGAATTGTGATTAAGCTCCTTAATAAAGATAAGAAAATTGAAACGCGATCGGTTTGCCACATTTCGACCAGTCCGTGTACGATCCCCCTAATGTGGCGTTGTTTACTCATCCTGATTGTCTTGTTCCCTACACTACTGAGCGTGTCGTACCAGTTGTGCGAATTGCAGTTACATCTTGATCTTGCTTTTTATACAGTGAGACATTTTGCATGGTACTCATTTATGGTAATTAGTCGATATACCACGTATAAATATCGTAGAGTTGAATGAGAAATGACGAAAAAGTCAAGGAGCTTATGTTATACTTCCGTCACTTATTTAAAATAATTTAGACAGGTTTTTAGTCATGTTTTGTAAATAATATAATTTTAAAATAGGCTTAGGTTTATATTTACTTTGTAAAATGTCTAAGTAACCATGTTGCTCATTAGTGAAACGATGACGGCAATAAAAGTGCAGAAAATCTGTTTTTCTTGACATTAGGACTTTAAAATAAATACAGCGTGTACATTAATTAATAGTGAGCTAAAATTCCAATAAACTTATATAATCTAAATAAATACTGGTCCCAGTATAAGTAACAAGTATTATTTAATTAAGGTCGTGTTTCCGACGTCCGCGGAGCACAAGGCGCACGGCGCTATGGGCGCGTATCGAGTATTTTTCAATAACAACGGTGAGGGTGTGTTGCCGGTGATGATAATGCATCGGACTAAAAAAGAAATGTCTCTTTACAGTTTACTGGATGAGATCGGATGATGGAACTGGATGAAATTGAATTTTGTGGGGCTTCTTAGAAATGGCTTACGTGTAGTAATAATAATAATGTCTTGGGAAATATCCTCATACGGCTATCTGATACCAAAGTAAACTGGAAGAGAGTTTGTGAAACTACTGAAACAATAGAGCTTGATGTGATGCTGATGACGCTGACTGCTTTTCATGCTTCAAAAATTATCAACAGTAGTATCTAAATAGAGTACATCTGCACTTACAATGTTGGCCACTAATTACTCACATTAATTAAGGTAGCAGCTAATTTTAAACGGTTGGAAATTTGTTATGTGCCAATCAATCCTACGTGACCGAAATAAACACACTTTTGGCTTGCGTGTTGCACTGTAAATATTACTGTGTTAGCTATAACCTGGTTCAGCTTGGAGTACTAATGAAGTCGACAATGTAGTAATATGATATGGAGTAATTACTCACTCTGTAGGTAATAATTTATTAATTATTATTATTAAACGTAGCATAGGACGCTCTCCAGCTCGTGAAGTGTCTGGCTGCGGTTGGATGCGAAGAGCTGAAGACCGAGCTCAGTGGGGACCGGAAGTGGGTTGATGATTATGAAGTATTATTTATATACATACATACAATATGATTATGAAGTATTATTTATATACATACATACAATAATTCAAAAATCTTAGTGCTTCAGAATTCAGATTCCTGCTTCGAGGGTCTTGGGTTCCAGTTATTATATGCACCTCTTTACAAAAAGTGTACCTTTAATTCTTAATATTACTTGCTGTAGCGTTAACGAAAAACATCGCGAGGAATTCTGCGCGCTCATATTGTTCTCTAAGGGCTGTCAAATCTGTCCATCCACATTTGGCCAGCATGGCAAACAATAGCCTTAACCATATTCATTTTGAGAGAAGACTTTCCTCCAACAATGGCACAATAAAACGGGTTAAAAATGAAGACGATAATGAATATAAAGCATATCAAAAACATTAAAGTTCTCAATTCTTGTTATCTCGGTAAGATTCTATACAACATCAATAGATATTAGATTCATGCAGACTTAACACACATACATACGTCCATTTTCATCGTTTATTCTCAACACCATCAGACAAATATTGTCTAAGTGATGATAGGTTGAAAATAGTAAAAAAAAGGTATTATTAAAATAAAAATAACTAATTCACTAGAAATTTACGGAAATGTCTGACGTGGTGTATTCGCTACAACGGATATAAGGACAGGCTGCTGTTTAACGTTATTAAAATATCTCGGCCCGTGTCCGGACCTATCTCCAATTACTGTAGCCGTTTTGTTTAATACAAATACATATTGAAATACAATTCATGGAAAATGTTATTGTAATTGAATTGTTTTATTGAGATTAGTTCGATATGAAAGTGTATAAGATACTATGGGAGGTATATCAATAAATGTTTATCCAAACATAAGCATATATTTAGCCATTGCTATGTTATGTTGCCCATTAATTTTAGGGGTTGTCTGATGGTTAAATAGTACCTACGCTTTTAAATATAATCTGTAGTTAGAATAGTCTGAACTCTTCGATGTATATCTTCGGTAAATCGTTATCAGCACTGTTCCAATTGAAATATTTTAGCATTTGCTATCTCATAATTTATTTTTGTGTAGTTATTAAAATTCCAATATTATCCTCCTATATTATCCTAATATCATCCTGTATTATTTATATTCCATTACTTGCAACCTTTTTTATATTCCTTTGCGCTTTATTGGTCTCTCCCAGGAAATAAGGAAAATTTGAATCGTCCTCCATTTCATATTCGAAGTCCAGAATCGAGTTCGAAAATTGTTAAACGAACACATAGAACTAATCAATTATTATGCCGACTATTGGCGAATCTTTGTCGAACATATTAACCCTTTTTTATCTAAGATTATATTTTTCATAAACGTCGATCCGTATTTAAAATAAACGCTAAACGAACCAATAGTCGATTAGAGTATTAATGAACGTAATATAACGCGTGTAAAGTGAGTGAATGCTTTTGTTTGAGAGATCATTGGCTGGCAAAGTGGCGGTTGCGAACGATAATATACAACAATCATAAACAGCGTTACCTGTGAATTATAGTCCGTAGCGCCGCGCCCGTCTACGTTTGTGGACGGTGGCCATGGTGTATGCGTTTGTGGGACAGTTTTTTCTACATTCTCAAAATTAAAGAATTTTAGACTTTATTACATTTGGATAATAACACCTGTAGACAACAAACATACCTATAGACGTGGATAATGTACTGTGAAAAGCTCTCTGACATCGGGTTGAGGACCTTAAAAAGGCAAGTGGTAGCGGCTCTAAATGATCTGAGCAGAATTAAATGATGCAGCACACCTCGGGCAAGTAGTACGTCTAGCAGTGGAACTGTAAAAGTAGATATGACGACAGTGAACAAATCTTATGCTGAATGAAAACAAACGGTACCGTGTTAAAAAAAATATCTCAAATAGGATAATCATTGTTTTTGTCTATAGATACTTATAGGTAATGATATATGGGAGTAATGTTTTCGTAGTCAAATTACATCAGTACCTACCAATAAATACCTATAGTGCCGGAGTGCAAGATGTTGAGTCACATTGCTCTCAGCACTCAAGGTTGTGAAAAAATAATAAAAACTATATAATACTAGGTATTACAAATGCAATGCTAATGCATAATGCAACCTAATGGTTGTGGGTGATATGAAAAATATAAAATAGATTGAAATGTACAATGTTCTAGGACAAATTAAAGCAGTCTCAGAGATATGACCAAATAGCGGGAGCGCGTGGTCACTCGTGGTGCCGGCAGTCGGCTGGGCGCGCGCCAAGTTCGGCCGCTATTTGCTTATAATTCGGAATCAATATGCGAGCCCACGTGCGCCAGCTATTCCTCTCATAAACGATGTAATCGCCGCTGTAATTCACGCACGATCGCGATGCAGCGCAACTGCCGCGGTGTCGCAGTCGCTGCGGCCGTGTCGCTTAGGCTATAAAGATGCCGCTATACATTATAATCTAACGCTGTTTTAGCAGAACGCCGAGTCAAAAGGTCAGCCAGTATAGCTTATGAGAACAACATAATTGCTATTGGCGTAAGTCCGACTTTGTACCACTAACATTCAAAGAATAAATAACAAATAATTCGAAACGCGTGTACTGCTATATTACTAGTAAATAATATACATAAAAATATAGGTTAATTACATCACATTTTGGTACGTAACGCAAAAAACAAAGATTTTTTAGCAACCACAATAGTGTCAGAAAATGTCAGAAAAATATGTGAAGTAAATTGTCATTAAATATCATACATTCGCAAATATACCAGGTTTTATAAAGACATAAATCGTTTTCATTAGTCCTACAATGTAAATATTCAATCACCATTCTCCATAACCTGTCTTACTCCAGGTTAGTGGAATACTCTTGACTTACAGAATACCGCCATATAGGTACAGTTAGTATGCAAGTCGTGGTGCAATAAAATTTAATTCGAAGCGGCGACATGCATCACGCACAGGATGCACTTGTGCAGTCCTGTCATTGCGATATTGATACAATTACATAAGCACCCATCGCACTTGGGTCACTGTAATGTTCTCATTGTTGCATTTGCTTAGTGTCCTCGTGTAATATTTTATAATACACCTCTCAAAATAGGTGCACCTAATTCTCTTTCTGTGGAAATATTTGAATAAAATAATGAAGTTGATTTTTATTCTTCATTGCTTAACATAAATTTATTTATCAACCATTGCTGCGATTTCAAAGAGCAAGCAAGTACTGCAAAACTGCCGTGTAAAACAAAACAGTAATACATGAAAATGTTACATTTCTTTCCTCTATGTATCCTACTGCTATCGGGTCTGCCAACCCGCAATGTCTGCCAACCCGCACTTGGCCAGCGTGGCTGACTATGGCCTTAACCCTCT
>DWMG01002916.1:0-12551 GCA_018244855.1 Elbella merops
CTGAACGGATACTCATTAGAAAGATTATCACAGTCAAAAGCTCTTCATAGGCTTTCAGCACATCTATTTAATAAAAAAAAAATCTGATTGCATTCTTAGTAGTAGAACTTAGTAGTAGAACTATTATAGTAGGCATCCAAATAACTTAAAATTGGAAATGAAAAGTAAAATGGTTTGTACACAAACCGAAACTGCAAAATGCCGTTAACCGATAATATTGGGCTATTGTGACCGACAACCGAAAGCAAAATGAACAGTAATTGACACTATCAAAGCCCCTAAATATTTATCATGTGTTCACGTGATTCACGTATTCACGTGACATGCGAGGCGAGATTACTTTAACTGCAGGTATGTGACACGAGAGATTCATTAATGATAAACAAAAATTTCATAAGTCTTTAATGAGAAACTATAAGTGGCTGTCATAAATGCAAAATTATAATATCATAACAGTTGTTAAAATATATTGGACATTGAATGATTACTTAATGATAAACAAAAATGAGAGTAGTCATTAATGATATACTTTTAATGGTGTATCTGGTGGCAATTCACGTATAAAACAAAATATTATGAATTTCTTAAAAACGAAGCCTTAAAAGGCGCCTTTTGAAAGCGTCATGGCATAAAACTAAAAAAAAAAACAAAATGTCAATGCAGTTAATTACAAAATTTCATTCAGTGAATGCAATTTACTTTAATGAAAATTGCGACAATATTTCGATATACCTATTTATCAAGGTGTTATATAAGATATGAAATTGTAATTTGTGTAAGTATAAGATGACATAAAATTCCGACCCTGCACCGCAATGCGGTAAGAGCATTAAAAGCCGATGCGGTAATTACTGTGACCAATCCATTACTTGCGCACTTTGCTCCCAGATAAATGCATTTGATTCCCGATTCCCAACCGGACGCTGTAATAGGATTGTCGCCATTAGAACACGTAATAATACTAGAGCTGCATTTAGTTCCGCGTTAATATTTAATATTTAATCCATATATTCGCAGTTTCATTTACTTAATCTCTCGGCGTAGTTATTCTGGCAATTGTATTTAATAGAAGTCGCTGAATGGAGTAGAGTGTCTCTTTGTCTTTCAGACCTTAGTCAGTTTATTAATATTATAGGTTACTATGGTGTTATAGGTCGGATATACTTGTGAACTATTAGCTCTTATACGAATAAGAATTATAACAAATTTGGGTACTAACTAAAAAGTGGTATCAGGATCTTAATCCCCGAAAGATAGGTGAAGCAGTGTATTACACTCCCGCTTTTGACCAGTTACGTTATAGATTCCACCATGTGAGCCTATTACCATACATCCAGACTCCGAGCTAATACAAAAAGTTTCAAATATGAACAATTCAACAGCACTCAACCCGAGCGTCGAACCCAGGGAGCGACGGCCAGCAATCGCGTTTACAACCACTCGACTAACAACAAACTACCAACTTAAATACTAACTAAAATCACAAAGTAAGTAGAGTTATTTAGGGATAGCTCGGCAAGCTTGGGATCTATGCGAGATCCTTTTCCATGAACTATGTGATTTAAGCCGTAAATAAATTAGCCGTGTTAAACATTAGTACGTCGTAATTTAATGGACGTTAAGTTTTATATTTTATGACCGCGTCGTCCTCTTCTCTTACGTTATATGACTTATATAATTGTTGCGTAATTTTTAATTTCCTTCTAAATATATATTTTCTGAATATGTTCATGATACCGCATTGCGGGTAGTATTGCAAACCGATACGGTAATTACGGTAACCAATCCATTACTAACGGTCTTCGGTCCTGGTTAAAGGCATTTGATTCTAAATTCGCAATCGAACGGAAAAAGATTGTGAGTTTAGAAGAAAATCGCTCTGACCTCGTTGTGCCTTTAAAATGCATTATTTTAGCTATTTGTATTGCTTTATTGAGGGATTATAAATAAGATAGATTTATAGAAATGTAATTTAATTAAGCGATTAAAGTGATACTAATATACACCAATGTTAGCCATTTATTTTAATTATTTGATAGGTTCGCATTAGACCGAGATCCAGTCTGATTGAAAGCATTGATACTCGTATGCCCCAAGATGAAACACGAATGGCCTGAAAAACTCTACTCACCTTTGCCTAGGAAAGTCCTAGATTATACGGGATTTAAATAATATCATCATCTAATAGGAAAGTCGATTTAATATGTAGGGATCGATGACTAATGACTAATGGCACTTGAGAAAGTCTTAAGTCCAGCAGTGAAATGGTAGATGGTGATTAAGACGGTTCATGATTGGTTACTGGTGTCTAATAACTATCGTTTTCTATCTATCGTATTCGAAGGTCCCTTAGTATGATAAGGGTTAATATCACAGTCTGCTACGCTGATGAACTATGGATTAGCTGTATTCACACACCTTAGAGTATTATGAAAAATTGTAAGACGTATCCCTTCATCATGGTCTCCTTGAATATTATAAAGGTACTTTAATATTAAAAACGAATATTAAAATGTGAAGTCGAAGTCACCGGGATCTGAACATCAGAACTCGTTGTGGGAGACTTAAAACTAAACTAGTTTATATCTCACTTTTCGCTAGATTTTAAAAAAGTTATACAGTTATTAGGAACACATAAATACTAACTTCCGAGTGTGGCAATATGAAAACTGCGCTTTATTTAATTTCGCTCCACTAATATTGTTTTTGTTGGTTTCCATTGCATACTGAATCATATAGGAATAATAATTCTATAGTTTTATCCTTAATGCCAGTTTTGCACGCAAGGCAGATTATAACTAGGTGTATTATAATAGTAAAAAATGCTCTGACCGACTGCATCTAAAAGATGCCTTTTGCTCATTTGCGCCTAGTGTAATATCACAATAACACTATCTTCCAGAAAACAGTTCAGACGGTTAGAAATCACGATTATTCTATGATTAATATAATATTACATGGCGTACAGACTATTCTATGATATAAAAATATTATAAGAATCATAGAATAATCATGATTTCTAAGTTTCTGAACTGTTTTCTGAGTGACAGTGTTTTTGTGATATTACACTAGTCGCAAATGAGCAATATGCATGTAGTCGCACATTAGCGATTCTTCTTCTTAATCGTGTTTATTCTTCTAACTGAGGGTCGTGACCACCAAAGGTCGTTTTGCTTGTAAGGGCTCTCCAAGCCTTCCTACACTGGGCTTTGTGAATGCCCTGTTGAGTCCCACAGTCGATACTTAACAACATGAGCGATATGCCTGTCTGTATATTTGTCTGCTAATTAATTCTTTAAGATATGCCTGCACTATAACATTCTCGACTGTCTCGTTAGTCGAATGGTGACAAGCGCGACTGCTGTTCGAGAAGTCCTGGGTTCGATTCCCGAATAATTCGGACCTTTTTAATGCAGATTTTATTTAACATACGGAAAATTTAAGTTATAAAGTCATATTTTTTCTTTTCTCTCATTACCCATTCTATTTGAAAATCTTATGTATTGTGTGCAAATTAAAAATCATATAACTTTACAAGTATACGACACGACTAACAATAGACAACTTTGTTAACGTTTGTTAAAATTTCATTTTACTAAATTTTAATCACGGCATCAATACGTTAGAAAGTCCGAGAGCAAAGTCGGTAACGACGTATTAAAGACGATAGGAGGAGCTAATCCCTCTCAAACTAAGGCCAAACTGCCGACGGCTTTTGATACTAGTGTCAAAATGGACTGCCCTGATCCAATAGCTTACGAAAATCATTTCTAAGCCGGGATCGATGGGTTTCAGGACAAGTCATCTAGTCACTGTGAAACAGGCTCCGACTGGTTTGTTCCGATGGCCATGTATAAGTTGCACAACAGGTATAATCCTTCTTCATCGTATTCTCATGACTGAGGGTCGTGACCACCAAAGGTCGTTTTG
Source organism: Elbella merops (assembly GCA_018244855.1). Classification (NCBI taxonomy): domain Eukaryota; kingdom Metazoa; phylum Arthropoda; class Insecta; order Lepidoptera; family Hesperiidae; genus Elbella; species Elbella merops. The sequence goes on from DWMG01002916.1 coordinate 3,931, forward strand.
CTTGTAACGGCTCTCCAAGGCTTTCTACACTGGGCTTTGTGAATGCCCTCTTGAGTCTCACAGCCGATGCTTCTCAAGATAGGATCCAACTATCGGGTGGATGCTCTACATAAATAGTTATACCTAATTATTCAGGTACTTATAAGAATTAAAACAAACCTTAATCAAACGGAGACCGCCATTATTATATTTTTTTTTTTCTTTGTTAATTGTTTACTGTTCTATGTACCGACCTTAGTGTGCAATAAAGTATATTGTATTGTATTTTATTGTATTGAATCAGCCAGCTATATTAACATCAACGTGCCGAGCTGCGGTGACGTTACAGCTGTCATTTCGCGCGTTCCGCCATTTTGTGTTCTATTTGTGTGAAGCGTTAACACAAATAGATATTAATATATTCAATGATTCATATTCACAACAGCTTACATTACTGTTACTAAGCACGAATGTAAATTATTATTGTGGTTTGTCTGTCATATTTTGAAATTTGTTAAATTGCGGTTATAATGTTCCAGACTGTTGATATGTTTTGATAAAGGGAATAAATTAATTAATGTAAGAATTAACTCGTGGCTAACAAAGAGATTTATGGATTGGCAGCTATGGGGTTGTGGACAAAAATAATTATGGGCAAGCTGTCGGCTTATGGTGAATTGAATGTTAAACATTGCCTACTAAAGGTTTAACAGTTAGTACTTAGAACATTTAAAAAATGAAGACTGCAATGAAAATACTAAGTGATCAGCTTTGATACTGAGTGGGTGAGTATAATGCTCGGCGGTTGATGGTAATCTTTCAGTAAAAGACGATTAATTCATATGAAAAATATTGTGAATAATTTAGTAAGTATTTTGTTTGTAAGTGTTTTGCTTTACTCACGTTTGTTTATCCTTGACCGGACCGGACCGGAGCGGACAGGACCGCTAAACTAACCTGGCTGGCCTGGACTCCGCTGACCCGCCCTGCCGCACCCCGACTTGACGCGACGCGACTCGACTCTTCTCTATACGATGCGACTCGACGCTATTCAACGCGAAGCGACCCGATGTGACTCGACGCGACCCGACGGAACCCGACGCGACCCGACGCGACTCGACACGACCCGACGCGACACGGCGCGACGCAACACAACGCGACCCTACGCAACCCGACTACATCCGACGCGACGCGACGCGACACAACGAGACGCGACCTGACGCGACTCAACGCGACCCGACGCGACCTAACCTAACTTAACCTAACCTTTCCTAATCTAACTTAACCAAACCTAAGCTTTTGAATTTTGTCCTATTTTTACACTGCTAACATTTTTTACTTTATAAATTTGTTGCACTGTAATTATACAAACCGTCTTTATGTTTAATGCATTTTGGTCTCATAAGACTATTTTGAAGGTGCACTGATGACCAAGTAGCTAGTAATAATAATAATATTTATTGCCGAGTAAAACAACAATAAACAAATAATTTACAATTTTCATTTAACAACATTTACATCTTAAAAACTGAACATGAGCAATAGGAGAAAATAGCCCCTGCTGACACGAGACCATAGTCCCGTAGTTAGGATTCAGTTTACCTTACGAAGTGTACGGTTTAAGTAGCATGGGTCTGCTCATACGAGTACCTAGGAAAAAGAGACCTATATCCAACAATAGATTACTAAAATTGTGCTGATGAAGGTTATAATGACAATTATATAGTTTCTAAGATCTTAGTTAACATGATATCAACAATAATATTTGCAATATCCCACTTTTGATAAATGGTTGGTCATATATAGTGTTTTGATTAGGACAAAACTGTTACTAACAGCACTCAAAGTGTCTTATACGAAATTGAATGATTTCCACAAATAATTCAATTTCTGCAGTCCTATTATTTATCAGTCAAGAAGGGTTTTATAACGAAGTAGTACTCGTAAGGCGCAGCATTAATTGTCATGTCAAAATGTTTAGCAGTTGTTCAGGAAAATAGCAGCAACTTCAGACTTCATCTTGAAGAAACAAGATATATACATACCTGGTCTCTATTTTTTAAATAAAAAATATATTTATATATTTAATATTTTAAAACGTTAACTCACTTTTGGGGTAGGCATAGGTCACCGAGCGCCAAATATCTCAATTCTCAGCGATGTGACATGCTCCATAAAAAAATATATTTTAGTGGTAATACAGTCCTCATCCAGTTAAACAAAGCAGAGCTGAAGCCATCATCAGATTTAACGTCCGACGCCTGATCCCTGATTTCCCCCGGGACTGGGATACGGTCGCGTGAAATATTTAATTTCGTCGCGTATCGTGGGACCACTCCTTATTACGTTTGCAGTTGACAAATTATATTAGGGCGTACGTTGTTAGGTTTTATAGGGAGCCCTGGCGTTGCCCGCACACATAAATAGGTCAACCACTAAAATGTCCCGCGTAAAAATGTGGCTCAAACGCATGTATTTCTGAAAGTACCCAATTGTTAATTAAATTCAAGTTTGGGGAGAGACCTAGACTCGCCCGTCTTGACCACATAGGTCAGATAACTGGCTGATGGGAGAGTCGTGCCGTTTATGTAGGTGCATGGTATGTCTATGACAGTGACGTGTATAGACTTCAGGCCTGTAAGGTTAGATATATTTGGCGCTCGGTGTTCTCCGCTTAGCCTATAAAGATCTGATGAGACGGTATAATACAAATTAATTATTAAACGTCACGTAAATAAATTCAAACCTGACATGTATTTTTAATTTTCATTACTCAGTTCATTTACGTATACAGGATCCGAAGACTTCTGACTCCTCAATCAGGTGACCCGTTTGCTCGTTTGCCCCCTATTCTATAAAAAAAATTAAAAAAAAAAATCAGCCGGTATATGATCACTTTGGTCAAGATAGGTAAGCCAGGTGACCACTTGGTCTTCAAAGGTCTTTATTTAACTACGAAATAACCATAAAATCCAATCACAAGAATAAGCGAATAATGTCTTATGCATTCAGTCTAACTATTTTGTTCCTCATTCTTTTGCTATATTGTTAGATAACTCTATCTCACTCACTCCTATACAATCTCCAAAAGCCTCTAAGTTTCCTTCTCTTTCTTGCTAATCGCATTTAAATTTGCATATTTAAAAAGAAGCCCGGGAATGACGCAATATTCTCTCATTTTGTATGCGTTTTCTTTTTTTTGAGTCGTGTATATTTTTACCCCTGAGGGTTGACGTTTGATCTCTTAGTGGGGTTGCTGGGGGGCGAGTTTTCCCGTTTTGCATAATTGCACCGGCGCTGCAATTTCTTTTTTTTTTGTAACACCGAGAATGCATGCTTAATATTTCAAAGCCGAAAGTTAGTTTGTCTGTCTTTACTTTTACGTAAAAAATGCATCATTCTTTGATGGCGTCACATAATTGTAAACTACTATTACCGACATCGAAAAATAAAGGGAGGGGGTAGATACAAAAAGGGTAGATGAAAGGCACCGAATGCCAAATATTCCTAACCTTAGAGACCTGTAAAAGGCCTTAAATAGCCAAATCAAATTGAAACCAATGAAGAAATGAAGCTGTTATATACCTACTAATGTTTCCATCTATAACACGGTGCAGGTTCAATATTAACATTACAACAGAACGGAATATCATAAATCATTAAATCATCACGCATTAATGCATTTCCATCGATGCAATTGCCTCTGAATCGAATTCCTCTCAACGCAGTCGAATCAGCAATACGTCGTCATCTCCCACTCTAGAAGAGCGACATGACAGTTGACATATCCTCATTTACATGTGGACAGCCCTAGAAGTGAATTCCTGTATATCTGAATCAATCGAACATCAGGCAAAATTGAATCAATTGAAAAATTATTTGGTAAAGTTGAATCAATTGGATATAAGCTGCGCCATACCATGATGAGCTTGTCGCCAGTCACACCTTTAGCAGAGTGCAACGCGGGCAGATTAATTTAACTTGAGCTACTCAAGTGAAGCTTAAAACCCGTTACTCGCCATATAACAATTACGAAAAATATTGCATAATATATTAAGTTATAACAATTACGAATAATCACACCGGTGGATTACTAAACTGTTTAACTGTATAAGTGAATATAAGTGCAAAGTTGACCGAGTTTCATTTCTAACCATCCAAATACATAAAGATGAATTTTCATAGCTATTCTAATTTTAAATATGTGAGTTTGTGTTCGTGTGTGTCCATTCCATCTAAAACAATCTAAATTGTAGTGCAAGGTATGAAACAAGATAATTATCAAAACAAATATCTAGAACCATCTGTCTAGTTCAGAACTATCTGTCTAAGCTAGAACCGTCAGTGATCTGACATAAATGCCAACTCGTCCAAAGCGATTTCTGGTCCAGGACAGCCGCTAAGCTGTTCGAATTCCACTCAACGCAAGTCAAGCCAGCAATACGTAATACTCAAAAGGAGTGATATATGGACAGACACGCGCTGAGCGCCACTCCAAATGAATGAATGTCGTTCGGCAGATATCCAGCTTGCGGTGGCATAGGCATTGATAGGGATTCACTTGGAGTGCGAAATAATTGAATTTCATCTCCAAATTGAATAAGACTTGATTTGCAATATTTTTATTGGTCCTTTAAATCAGACAATCAAATTTACAGGTAATTTTGTAGGTTCCATTCTTTACTTTATATGGTCTGATCTCAGGTCAGTTACTTGATCGGTACCTACACTGGTTAATACTGGTATATTTTAAGAATAAGAAGAGTTATGACCATAGATCAAGACTGTTGCCACGCGGCAGTTTATAGGCGGCTCAAATAATGTTGTGAAGAAACATAAACCATATAGATTTATACCGACATAGCAAGGGACATGTTATCTTAAGCACTCATAACTAAAAGACTGTATAACCAGTCATGTATAGAAAGTCTAAAATTTTAACTACTGCACCATCATCACTAGGTGTTTCTGAATTAAACTGTCTTATTTCAATTAATTCTAATTATGATTTACCTACACTTTTAAAAGCAGTATGTCAATTAAAATAGAATTTGCCTCTTCATAAATAGGACATATACGAAGTATATTGTGGGTCGTTACCTATTCTCAAATTTGAGCCAATCGATCCCAATTCCTACTTAATGACAGCAAAAAACGGTATTCAGAATACGATATCTCACCGAATCGACTCCACAGTTTCCTAGTTGGGAACACTTCATAAATTTAAGCTATGGACTCGAAGCTAAGTTAGCATTGCGACCGTTGCTGGTTCGACAATTGCTAAGCATTGTTTAGATTGACCCAATATACAATAATTGCATTTTAGAACTATTCATTGACATTTGTGCCCGGTGTATAGAAATAGGGTCATTACCTATTTTACTTTGGAGATCACAGATGTGATGTTGCTGCCTCGTTGATCAAATGGTCGAACGATCAAAATAACTTAATTTAAATTAATGAATAACTTTTCTTTTACCCTTATTTTTTCCATTAATGTATATAATAACGTTTTTCCCAGTTCATCCGTTACTTTAAAGTAACGGTAATGTTTTATCTAAATAAAATATAATCCTCCATCCAAATAAAAAATTATGACCGGGATCAACTTAAACATTCGCAAAATATAATGAGGCAGTCATTTCCTCCTTTCTGACTCCATTAAACACGTACTTTGAAAATATCTTCAATTTACAAGAAAGTAAGGCACGAAAGGCAGGAGAATCAAAAATATTATACCGATATTAAGGTAACGCAAACTGTATTAATCTGGTCAAAGGAAGTCTTAAGTCTTCCTTAAGCTCCTAATGCCGGCTTCCATGGCAATTAGGTGGTGTTAAGGCTTTGTAAATGGACTGGCCGTGTCTCGAACGAAAGGTAAGTCGAAGAATAATTGTATAAGGTAACCGTTTTTTGGAACTTAAATATTTCCGTCTCGGATTTCGGTCTAACTTTTCATCTTTTGAAGATTATCCGGCTGTAGCTTCAGTGAGTTAGGGCTGTCAGTTGTTTAATATTCTTTTTGTGAAATTGTTACGTGCTACTTAAATAAAAATAAAGTACGCAATGCTTCATGTTTATGGAAGTTGTCTGTATTTCTTAATTTCATGTACATGTAGATTGTTTAAATAGGTACACGGTGTATAATACTTAGAAATATAAAGTTTTTTTTAATAAAAAAATTCAATTTCATTTAATACGATTAAGAATTATCAATTTTTATTCTGACTACACCAACATTCTCTGGACCAGGACCAGAAGAAGTGGCGCTGCTTAGGGGAGGTCTATGTGCAGCAGTGAACATCTAAAGGCTGATGATGATGAACAATCTCATTAAACATCTAATTTAAGCAGATGACAACCTTAAATGCCGCTTATGAGCTGGTGCTAATGATCCTTGCTCTCAACCCTAACCGTGCTTGCTGAATCTATAAAGATAGTAATGAAACTGAATTGTTATTTTCGAAGACTATAAGGGCTCCTGCACACAGCTGATTTTATTTTAAGCTGCTATATATTTTAGGGTTGTCAAAATATTAATTTATATTACGTATTATATTTTTCTAAATATTCAATATCATTGTGGTACTTAATGAAACAAATGTTATATTCCACTGGTAGGTTTGACTCTCTTCTTGTAATTGTGGAAACCTCTGCCCCACCTACGTGTAGAAGTTCAATGCATAACATATTTTGATATACGACATATTTTCGATGACATTATTTCACGACAAAAGCCAGGTTTCGAAGTAATGGTTTGCCAAAAACTACTCTATAAAATGTTTCTTAACACAGTTTCTCTGCGAAATCAATGAACAATATCATAATGATTTGATTATGTTGGAATATATTGGAATATGGGTCTTCTCTCATATTGAGAGGGTTAAGGCCATAGTCTGCCACGCTGTCCAAGTGCGGGCTGACAGACTTCACACACCTTAGACATTTTTTTTTTTCTTTTATAAATTCTAACGTGTATAGGTATTCTCACGACGTGTTCCTTCACCGTTAGCAAGTAATATAAAAAAATTTAAACGCACTTTTGTAAAGCGGTGTGCGCCATGTACTTGAACCCAGAACCCCCCGGAGTAAGGGGCTGAATTCTTAACCTCTAGGCTATCAATGCTTGGTTATGAAATATAAATGAAATGAATATTTAGATATAATTTCGACTCTAAAGATATCGATCAAAATTACAGGTCCAGAAATTACTAGATGATGGATTATATTTTTCTCAGTTTTCACTGCATTTTATATTCCGTATTTTGAAAACACATGAGCGATATTAAAAACTTTCCCGGTCTCTACATACAAGGATTCTAAATACTTTCGCAAAGTAGTGTCGTATTGATGGTGTCTCACCCCTAAGAATTAAATTTTAGCGTTTTATAACAACGGATAGCAATGGACGGGACTATGCTGACGAGGATGATGATGATAATAACATCTAACTCTGACTTCCTTTCGGCTTAACTCACGAGACATTTGATAGTAAAACTTGGACACAAGTCCCCATTTTAACATTATTAATAATAACCCTTTGATTTCTTCCTACGCCTACAAACTCCCGGTAACAATCGCGCGCTTTGTAAATGTCCCACGTATACCCGTGAGCCAATATTGAGCACTGATTCACACAGTTGTAGAATACGAAATGATGAGCTTTCATGTGTATTGACTTGTGCGTTGCTGTGTAAATAATGTACGTGGTGTGTGGGCGTGGTTCTTGGTATAGCATTTATGGGATGAATGACTCGAATGTAAATTTTAAATCATCACTGCAGGACACTGAAAAAAGGTATATATCCAATCGGTCATGGAAAAATAATTCTTCATGAGTCAATCTTAAATTGGACTATAATATTTACTTCATTTACTATATTTTGTTTAGTTGTTGCACGCAATACCTATTGATCAAATTTGCCAGGATTAGATCCCAAGTCCAGACAAAGTATCTCGGTTTTGTTTGACTCACACTTTTTCCATGGGACGTATAACATAACAGGCATAAATTTGAAACAGCTACGCCACTTCTCCGCCTGCTCCTCAGAGGAAATACAAGCGTGATGGTAACTTGAGACAAATTCACACATGGCCATCTCATCTCATCTCATAATTATTATGCACAGACCTTAGCACGGTAACAAGACAACTGATATAAACCAAATTATTAAATCTTTTCTCAAGTGTATATTTGGAAATTTTAATTGTATACAAAGTGTTCCGCGAAGCGCCAACGTATAAAGTAATGAGAATCGGAACTAGTTGGCGTCGGCGGCTAACTAGTTGCTACCAACTTTTGCACAAGTTGAGCGGAATCTTTATAAGTTGGGAGTTCCGTTCCGATTGTTCTTGTGAAGAATTTGGCAGGCATTCTTTGTAACTTTCCGTTTGGTATGCGAAATTTAATATTGTACATCATTATTATTTGAGGTGTTGGAAGATTTATTTTTAATTTTTAATTATTATTATTACGTCACCAGATCGCTTAGCGAATAACTAGATTGAAACGAGTTCCGAATGTCTTTATCCTTACATACTTATTTTTATTTGTATATTGAAAATAAGCTGTGAAATTGAGCTGTCGTAAACCGTGAACCGTCAAAATTACTGTTACGAAATAGTGTAGCATTTGGGATATT
>DWMG01002917.1:0-12546 GCA_018244855.1 Elbella merops
TCGGTCCGCCCGCTCCGTCGGCGGGGTGTGTAATGGAACGTTGGATTCGAATTTCAAATCGAGCGCGCTTTTTTTTTACGGAGCCGTTAATTTCGGGCATCTGTGATTTTAAGTGCAGGGTTTCCCAATTGGATGTGTGTTTGTGAGCAGGTATTTTTTACACTATTGTTGCCATGAACATAAGCTATAAAAAAATCTCAATAGGTATATTGCCCTCTGTAAATTATGTGGGTTGACATAAAAATAACAGTTTACTGTTCCGTATTTTTAATGATTTCGTAATAAATTTAATGGCTGCCAAGTTTATGAAGCACTTACGCTTTAGAACAATGGATCAATCACTCGACACTCAAAATTAATAGCTTTTGTATGTGCGTAGTAATAACGAGTATCGATTTTATTATAAGTAAGATAATGTCTCATTCTTAGAGTCGCAATTTCCAGATACCTATTTAAAGGGGAAGAGGAAAATATTGAAAATAATTACTAATTAAGATAAAAGGCATACAGCGAAGAATAAATATTATTTTTATTAAAATTATTCATGGTCTGAAAAAAAAAATACTTTTCTCTCAGTAAAAGAGAGGATTGAAATCGGTGATCAAATTTAAAGAGCTATAAACACGATTATGATATTGTGAATTAAATTAACCTGCATTTAAATGACTAGTATTTTATAACACATGTCTAATGTAATTTACGATTTAATAAGCTTTACCTACTCCTATTTACCGTAAAGGTGTAAATGTAATATGCAAATAAGCTCCTATTTGAGATTGGAAAAGACTTAATGCAATTAGCAACAGTTGGTTTCCGCGCTTTTATATTGTTGCTGAAGTACTACATAGTGTCTTTCGCAATTGAATTAAAATGTCTCAGATGCGGTCAAAATTGATCTGTCACTCATTTAAGATTAATCATAGGACGCCGATCCCTTTGTGTGCGTAAAGAATACGTGGCGATGTTTCAACGGGCGAACATTATACGGAGAAATTGAAGTTTATTTTATCTTAGCCATATGTCGTGTGTTTGTTACGTAAGTGTATGGGCATGTGTTTGTGAGTGTATATGGACAGCTTTAATAAATGTTTTTACAACAAAATTTTGGTTTAATATTTTGACCTTTTTTGAATATATATAAAAGATATCAATGAAACACTTAAATAAATCACTTTGTAACAAATGGTTTAATTCAGACGAACGTCGGAATAGTTAGAGATAAGTAATTGTCGCGGCCATATTGAACTTGCTTTATCAACGGTGAACAAAGAGAAGCTATTGGACGTAGAGAGTCGAAACGAAAGTAATATTTATTCAGACATGTTTTAATATCGAAAAAGTATTTAATTAAGCTTCTTGGCATCATTGTCATCATCAGGCTGTTTAAGTCCACTGCTGGATAAAGGCTTCGTCTGAGATATGACGTTGGGCATATGCATTTTTCGTAGAATGACCACACCTATTTTTATTGAAAAGCAGTTTTTTGTGTTCTTGGTTAAAATTGAAATAGATTTATGGTTTCAATTTGACGTTATGACGCTACTTTGGTCATTTTCAAAGTGTTTAGCAATAAATCAGTTGATTTTTAGATGGTGTTTCTTAAAAATGACTAATATTTTTTGTTGAAAATGCATTGCAATACTTATCTACTGATTTATGTTGGGTTATTTTTTATTGACGGCAATAAAAAATTAACATCTAAGAACGTATGAGCTTTCATGTAGATGTATGAGATGTTAGTGCATTGTATTTTTCAAATAAAAATCAATGTACACGCATAAAGCTATAGTTTATATGAGCATTAAAATAGTAATTAATTTAAATTACTGAATTTAAAAGAAGTCACAAAACTAAAGTTAAAACCAATGAAAAATTTTCAATAAAAGAAATACACTTTAATGAAAATTTCTATCTTCTTAAGGTAAATTCTTAAGGTAATAGCTTGTTTATTTATATTTCGCATCGAACTCGGTAGAACAACAGTGTTTCTCAGCAAGAAGCAGCGGGCGATCTGTTCAGTGGAAAATGCTCTAATTACCGACGGTGAGAAATTGATGTTCTTATTTTGTTTAACTCGAGATAGTTGATAGCGGACATTATTTTAGTATTAACTGGGCTAAGCGTAAGGTAATTCCTACGTTTTGAAAATGTAAATGCACATATACACACAATATACATAAACATGCGCACAAACGCAAACGCACGTATAATTATATACAGATAAATAAATCCATACGTGCATGTAAATGCATATCTATAATCAGGATAATTAAAGTTGACAGAAAATCTATTTTGTTTACCCAATATTGTACTATAACTTACTTAAGTATTATGTGCATGGTAAGATTTGTAAATGTTTAGTAATATGTAAACATACCATTTTATAACTTTATTTATTTTAATACCAATATACTTTTTTATTCCTTTATCCATAATCATCCGTTTCACATCCTTATGAAGATTTACTTCTCCACATTTTTTTATGCACACTAAAGCTTTACTTAGGTGCCTATTATTATGTCTGGGTTCATATTTTAATGACCTATCTCTAAAATACTATTAAATGTGTGTAAATATACGAAAAGGCAGACGAGGGTATCGCAAATAATAGAGTTTTAAATAACTAATTCATGTTACTGAAGCAACTAATCATATTATCCTCATTGAAACAAAATAATTCAGTTAATTAGATCAAGCGTTATTTTGTCGGAGTCAGTTGTTACCGAAACAAGGTAATACATATAATTTCACAGTAATTCTCAATTACGCTGCATGATGATGGTGTATATCTTCGTGATGTGTGCATCTCCATCCTGCCACAGAGGATACATGCAGGCTCATCCCACGGAGGAATGTATTATGTACGTATGTAGGCATGTGTGTGGATTGTATATATGTATCATACGTACACATTAAGCTTAGGTTGACTCAATGGTGTGCAATGATTTAGCATAAAATAGCCGTTATTGTTTTCGAAATTTAAATTATAATTAATGTTACTTCCAGTTCGATAAACTTATATTGTTATTGCTTCCATGCACTTCTATAATTGTTACTAACAAACAACAGCAAACGTAACAAACTTTAATGGCGCGGTGCGCTATTAAAGTTTGTTACGTTTTAATTATTAAATGGGTTTAACTAATATTATTATTATTATTCAGATTTAATTAAACAATTATTGGAAAATGTAGATACTTTTATGTAGTTACATATAGAGATAATTGAATGAAATACTTGTGAAAAGAACGGAATAAATTCATTTATTAAAGTTATTGTGACAGGTATAGCTAAGTTTTATTTGACATGAGAGGCCATTATGTTAAAAAGTCCCTTTTTCGATGACAATACGATTGTCATTGATGGATTAATGCCGTTACATTATTACCTTAGCCTAAGAAAGGTACGATGTTGTAGTTGTAAGGTTTAGTAAACTTGACGGGCTTTTTCATAAGGATATTACAAATATGAAATAAACGTATATTATATAATTAACGGAATTAATGTATTTGATATCAATGAATAAAACAATTACATTATCTGCGTGAACAAAATATAAGATTGTTCTTAATATAATCAAAATATCGGGAACGCATACAATGGTAATATAATATTTGTGAAGACAGCGCATTGATGAAAATGCCAGATGGAACGTGAAAGATCATTCTAAGATGGACCATATAGACATGGGCAGACTATTTCCGGTATTAGCCATACCTGTTTAATTTTATCTTAACAGCACAATAAACAAATAGTTTTTTCGATCTGAAACCGACCTTAGTTGACCTGAGATCAATCGCAAAACTGTTGCTAAAAATTCCTCTTGGAACAACACGTGTTAGTGTGTCCTACTACAACATCCCCAAAATTAGTAGAGAATAATAGGAGTATTGCAGGCAGATACATTCATTTACAACGGTTGTGCGATGAAAATGTGTAAGAAAAGTGGTACTAGCCAATTAAAGTCCTTACAGCTGGCGGCAAATAAATTCCTGATTCATAAAAGCAAAGCACGATTCTTTTACCTTGTAGATTTTTTGAATTATATACAGACTGCTAGGTAATTCTCCGCGTTCCATATAATATTCTATGTTGTGGACTCTAATAAAATAAAGACAAGTTACTCAAACGTCAACTCCGTTTACGGCCATTATTAATTTCAACTAAAACTTTTGGGTTGCGCCTAATCAAGACATCGTTAGATGACATCCGTATTACAAAAGTAACTGAACGTTATGGCATGATTTCAGATAGTTGGTTTGTTTATAGAGTGATATGTATGTTATAGCCGTTTATTATAACATAAGCGTCTAATTTAATTAACCCGTACATATATTTTGAACATAAATATCAAAGATATAGCATATAGTTAAATACTAAGGGGTATTTTACAGTAGCATGATTTTATCACGTATGTCCAACTGGTGTACTTGACAGCAGGGACATTGATAATGGAACTGTCCTCTTAGCTGTACTTTAATTGAAATGGAATTCTATATTTGAGCACTTTTTCTGCAAAAGAAACGATAATTATTGCCTGATATTTTTACATCCATGAATACTAATAATTGTACAATGCTTTTATATTTCTTTATATGTCCATAATTACTCGAAACTCGAACTATTTGCCTCTTTTACAAGATTACATTTTTTTATAATTTTGTAAATGCGTTTAAATGAATCAATTTAATGGTGTAATCCGTAAAATTATTACGGGACCGCTTAGCTTGTCAAACAAGAACTCTAACAAGAAGGGTGGATTGTCTCTTTAATGACGACAGCAATATGTTTGAAACAGTTTCGCCGGCGGTTCCCCCATATCGTTACGTGTGGAAGTATTTTATGATTGCGACGCACTTGCGACAGTCATGTACCAATTCTGTTACGCGTCGGAGTATGATATAGTGAGGCGAGGACAACTAATGATATAGTATTATATTTGGATACATATTTATTTATTTATCCTTCATTATTGTTAATATACGGAAGATAGTGTCAAATGGTATTTTCCATCTACGGAATATATGGAAGATAATGTCAAATGGTATTTTCCATCTATTCTAAACCGCTTTAAATGCATAATCACATCTTAATATTATTAATAGATGTTAATAATAAAGATAATTATCGTAATTTCAATTTTATTTTATGTAATAAGTGCCAGGTTAGCTTAAGTCTGTACTGGGCGCAATATGCTCTCCTTCCCCCTTGGTAAATTATTTTCGCGTCCCGCCTCAAATTACTTTATTTTAAAAACATGCACGTCACTTACCCAAAGAATCACAAAAATTCTTCTATGGATCAAGTGAAACATTTTTAATATTTTTTTCGCTTTTAATCAGACTATTTTAAAATACGCCTAGACAATTTTAAAATTCACTTATTACCTTAGGTAACTGATTATTGTAATTTTTAATAATAAAAAAATCAAGACCAATTTTACGAAATATAGGTAGGTAGGTAGGTAGGTACATACGATACATAGATGTGTTAAGTGGACATTTGATTTAATGTTACATTTTATCTATTATTAACTTTCATGCGAATATTTTGGCGCATGGAGCTGATAACTTTAGGGTAATTTACTGAAGTTCCAGGATTTCCGTCGTACGAGTTACCGGAAATCCAATTATGGTACGGTATATATCGCTTCGCTATACGTTTACGATAAAAAGCGCCAGCGGATAAAGTTCGTCAGTTTTAAAATAAACCACACCTGTCATGTAACGTACGCTTTTATTGAATTGATAGATACAACAGAAGAGTCTATAATTAACTAGGCCATTTATCTATTTAATAATGTAGAGCAAAAAATAACTTAACAAAAACCATAAATAAGAAAATATCTTATAAGATTTTGCTTGTAGTCTTTGGAATCTTATTTCGCAGACCCGGGATGGGAACATCGATAGGTGGTGTGGTTTTATAAACATATATAATATACAATAGATATACTCCCAGCCCACACATGGTCGCGATGGACTATGTCCTTTAAACTTCTCATTTTGCAAGGAGACTCGTATCCAACATAGGAGGAATAAAAATTTTGGCGATGAATACATACATGAAACAAATATGTATTTTTTTGTTTCAGGTGTAAAGTGCAGTGTGTGTGTAGCAGTGCAGTGAGCATGTGGTGATCGGTGTGGTGTAGTGAGCGCTGTGAGCAGCCGGTGCAGTGCGTGCGGGCGGCCGGCCAGTCATGCCGCTAAGTTGACGACGGTGAACCGCCGCGCCTCACGCCGCACGACCGCGAACACTGCAGGTGGGACATGCTCACGTTGTACTCATTAATATTACAATTCTATCACAGACAACCATGGAACACGGAATATTATCATAACTATAAAAATGATTTGTTTGCCCGCAGTATGCAAATATCTTCAAGAATATTTGCTATATAAGTACTACATATACGATAGTTCTACTTACTATTATATAACTACCCGAAGTTTACGAGGTAGGCAGAGAACACAGATTACCCAATATCTCTATCCATATCTGCACTCTTCAGAGTTCTCCATAATGTTTTTTGTGTGAAGTCTGCCAAGCCCCATTTGATCAGCGTGGTAGTATCAATAGTCTATAGTTAATGCCATCTTTAACTCCTTACATTCTTAGAAGAACCCGTGTCCAATAGTGGAACGACAAAAGCTTTAATGCTGAAATATGTATATACGTATATATGCGATTACCGGAAACTCCTGAAACTCCGGATAACGTTGTACACCAATAAATAAACACAAGTGTGTTCCATTAAGTGATTGATCGCTTCTCTCTTCGTTTTCGCTTACACTGCCCATGAAATTTCGGTCGAAATTGCTGTAACTAGTCAGAGTATAGCTGGCATATATAAAAACAGAAAGAAATATTGAAAATACTACCGTCCAAGCGACCATAGACCTCTAAAATAAACATAATTTCGAAATCATATTGTACACTCTGTCTCCTTAATTACTTCAAGTGCTCTAAAGTTAAAGTTTTACGTGTCTACTTATTCATAAAATACTCCTACAGGAAACTTTTAAATAACTGATCAATTGTTCTTTATACAATCAACGAACAGTCGCTATATATGCTTATAACGAACTCATCATTACGATTGAAAGGCGATTATTGCTTGTGTCAATTCTAGAAAGTGCCATTAGCAGCCATCAAGATAACAGGTTTGCATGTTTGTAGGCAACACACACGTGTGTGCTACAATCGCAGCAACAACGCAAAGGTCACTTCGCGAGATTTGTACCCTGATTTCATATCGGAGTGATTGATAAAGGGTTTGAAGGACGTATGAAACAATTTGTACATTATTTACACTAACACTTTGACACCATTAACCTTACAAACAGTGCTCAGCCTGTCCCGTAAATGAACTGGCGTGATGATATAATGTAATGATAATCCTATTATTAACTTAAGCTTACTACTAACTGACACTTAAAGGCCTATTGCTACAATCCTATTCGAGGTTTGCTGTAGACATCCGTGGGAGGCAGCAGTCATTTGTGATGGCTGTTTGTTCGTTTGCTATCTTCTTTACATAAAAAAAACATTTCATCTGTTGACGGTTATGTATACCTCATTTCATTCAAAAATCAGATTTACAGAAATAAGAAAATCATTAGTTTCCATATATATTACGATCGAGAAATCAATTTCGCAATATGATAAGCAAAATAGAATAGCGATTGGGAACCGTAGAAATGGCGTAGGGACTGCTACGCGAGATTGTTTGAAATTTTGAATATAGAATTTTTCACTGAAATTCAGTTCTTTAAATTGCGTGTTTTGTAGTATAAAATGTACGTTCAGTAACGGAACGGTTAATATTTCTTTTGAAACATTCGCTCCTGTTCTTTTAGAGTATGATTTTATATTTTGACACAAATATAACTTGTAAGTGACATATTGGAAATTGATAAAATGCTTGTTGTCTGAATCAGACAGGAGTGGCTAGTTAGAAGCATATCAAATGACCGTCTGGCCATAAAAGTATTGTACTACTAAAAGTTCTCGCTGTAGTGAATCATTTACTTTCTCTATTATACTTTACAGCGAAAGTGAATGTTATACCAAATTATACACTTAATTAATTATACATGATATTACAAAATTATGTTCTTTTAGCCGTTGCCAGACCCTTGCGCTGAGCGGGAGTAAATATACAATTCGTAATTGAAGTTCCTGATATAATTTAATAGCTCTTAAATACCTTTTTAAGAGAATTTCCTTTATAATTAATCTCTTCTCTGGGACTGAAAACTTAGCTCGCAAGGGAAAAGCATTTGTTATGAAAAGTTGAACAGGTGAAAGGTACTTGTGCCAAAAATATTCTACCTTCTTCGGTAGATTTTAGACTATTATAATGTTATGAGTACATATCATTAGCAATATTACATGGTCTATCACTCAGGAATTAAATTGAGACACTTATAAAAAGAGAGACGGATTATTTTCACTTTTAAAACATTAGTATGAATGTTAAATATTAATTTTAATGAGTAACGAGTGCATTCTTCGGTTGAATGTAGTTTTTACTGGCGCTCATTGAGTGGTTTATAATCTCCTGGTATATTTCTAAGATTTGGATCAAAAAGCTAAATACCGTATAGATTGTTGATGGTTACAACATGAAGTGAATTACTACTTTGAAGCGTTTTTAGTGGCCCGCTGGTAATAGATACACTTTACTAAAAGCTGTGATTTATGAGGTCAAGATATTAATAAGCGCCCGTTCTTTCAGACGCTCTCATAATGTGTATCAAGACAATGGTACTAACATGTTGTATACGCTTTCTTTGTATTACATTAGACTATAGGATAATGTAGACTTCAAATCTCTCATGTCATATAACGCTTAGTGTACCGTATGTAAAGTCATGGCGCAACTGGAGTGTCTTTGGTCGTGGGCTAGGGCGCCATTATTATTAAAGAGGCCGTACTATCGCCTACATGTGAGCACAATCGTTTTTGACAACTATTATTATTTCATGTATAGATCGTCGGGTAAATATGTTAAATACACGTAAACCAAGCAAATATACGTAAATACAAGACGTGTCGTTTTTATCTTGTATCGATTGAGCTGGCGAGTGGTCCACTAGCGGTCACCAATGTAATCGACTGTGTCCACTGTTACTTAACTTGGCAGGTCATTTACGTTCCGCCAGTGCATACAGATTATGTGAGCTTTATCGTCGCAGCGTGGCCTATAGTATCTTTCATAACGATAGTGCTCGTTTCATATTTGATACATTTTTATGCATATTTATTAAAATTTAAATCGATGTTAATATTCTATACAACTAATTACTAATAGTGAAATGTCAGATGTACCTACGAAAGATCAAGATGTTTATAGATATAAGCTGCTACCTTTTCACAAATTCTTGGCGTTGCTTCGTGCAGCGTATATTGTAGAAGTAATAAACGTCATCGTTCGGCACGGCGGGTTACTGTGAGATAAAGCGGGGGTATATAAAGAATTGTACGACATTGAGTTAGTGTTTGAACGTAAACGTTTTATTGAAAGTTTCGGTGGTTTGTCTTGCGACAAGATGTTTCTTTTTAAGTCTAGTGTATCTTGATAAATTATTTCTAATACATTTAATGAAAATGATTATTGTTGTATCGTCGTCTGCCTTTACGATGTACGCAGAGAGTATCTTGTGTCAAATATACATATGTATTGAAAGATATACCGACCTTACGAATATAATATGTTATTGTTTTCATTTTTATAAATTCGTAAGACGTTTCCTTTTATCCATGATGTGTATTAATGGTATTAGAAAAGTAGGTAACATTCGTAACATATAGTAATATGCACAACCATAGAAACCTTAAGGAAGTGATAAATATGGCTTTTACATATAGCGAAAGGCCTATCAGAATAAATAATGAGTGGTATACACTGTGCTCATACGGGTATGTGAATTTAATTCTAATTATTATTATCTATTTATTATTATCTATTTATTATTATTATCTATTTATTATTATTATTATTATTATACAGTGTGTTCATACGAGTATGTAAATTTAATTCTAATATTATATCTAAATTTCATATAGAAACTATAAAGTAAAACCATTGAAATCTCCTCATTTCTTTTATTTATTTCGTCGTTCTTATTTAAAAGATATTTTACATTAATATATTATTAATGATGGACGTATTCCATTACGAGGAGAATTTTATATTACGGCTTCGAAATATACTTCTGAGAAAATCATTTCGTTGGGAAAAAAATGTGGACCTCAACAGCCTTCCGTCAACGGAAATTCGCGGGTTAATTTGGAGGTTTTGGAAAGTTCAGGACTGTTATTGGACGGGCGCATTTTGACGTAATCTACGTACACAGTTGTCAGACGAAAGTTCATTTTTAAAGATTTATAACGTTATATCAGGAATGGAGTAATGTTCGAAAGTTAAACGTATGTTGTATCACTTAAAATGTTTTTAAAATTCCGCGTCAAGTGTGTACAAAAAGAATATTCAGAGTTTTCAATAATGTTCCGCATAAAGTGACATTTAAGTTGTATTTGCGCTTGAACTCTGAATCAACACTGAACTAATATTAATAACGCAAAGACTCTATATTTCTGTTTTCTAGCAAAGATAGTATAGTGGTGTAGACTTCAGTCTACTCAGCACTTCATTTTTTCAAAGTTATGTGCCTTTTTGAACATTCAATATCACTTATTCTAACTGTAACAGAAACCATCGTCAGGACATCTTCACACATTAGAATTCTTCATAATCTTCTTCAAGGCGTGTAACGTTCTGTGGCACATATAACATAAATATAAGCTTTTTGTTTTCATTTATTTAAAGGGTGGATGATGTTGACCATGGTGTTTCTAAAAAGTCAGTATACTTTTATAATTGTATAAAACTGAACCTTCCCTACAGAATAAATAAATAAGTGATTCAGAATTTTGATCGAAAGATAACAATTCGAAGTTATAATGATGAACTCATTCATTCCTCTCGTTTTGTTGTAGTTTTCGAGATTACTTAGAGTAAATAAAGTCTGGGAACAATCTTTAAAAATACAATGTTCATTAAATTTTTATTGACTACAGAAATTGTTCAGTAAAACATCTTGTTAGCACTGATCAGCTCAGTTTTATAAAATCTACTTAAAGCTTTCTTGATGAGTATCGTCGAAGCGCCTTGAGCAGCGCCTTCTAATACATTTAATTAAGAACACTCGAGAAACACAGATACTATATAGGTTGTTGAACTAATTGATTTTAGGTTGCAGAAAGAATCTTATTTAGATTTAGTATACGGAAATACTATCACTAGTGTCCCTGACGGACAAGAGGTTTTGGTGATCATGTGAGACTGAATTTCGATCCTGGCCTGCAGCGGCCCTTGAACACTTATATTCAGTTAAGGGCTAGATTTTTTGTAATTAGTATATGTTCAAGTAAAAATTCACTGTTGCATTATTAATTAACTTTTAAGCGCTCTCACATTTTCTATACATTATTAAAACGAATTTATCAAAAAAGTGCTGCCTCGTTGGTCGAGTGATTGCAAGCCCGACTGCCGTACGGGAGGTCCTGGGTTTAAATCTCAGTTCGGGTACTATTCTATTTTTCTAATATAGAATTTCTAGCAGTGACTCGGAATCTGGATTTGTCCCCGGTGTATGAGAATAGTCTCATCACTGGGACTACCAAGGGACTTAAACGTAACTGGTGAAACGTAGGCGTGTACTACACTCCTCTGCCTACCCCTTCGGGGATTACAGACTTGAAGTTACGTTCAAAAAAGTTGACACAGTGTGCCTTTATGTTCTTAAGTATGCCTTTCCAAATCATGTTATCGGCCATGGAGTTATCAGTACAAAAATTAATTCTGCATGCAACATCTTACAGTTTTTTCTTATCATTGAATATTGCATTGCGTATTGCATTGAACAGCTTAATATTGGATACGTCGTAGCTTAGTATTCGAGTTCAATGAGAATATTACTGTTCAAATTAATTAACATTTCAAGCATATAATCAGCTTGAGAGCAGCCATACTCCGTTTCAGATGTCGATCGTAATTAAGTTGTATTTCGCATGCAATTACATTTGTCGGAACTAATTTAAAAGTAAATTTATATATTTTATAACAAGTTGATATATAACAGTTGCAGTGATAGCCTAGTGGTTAAGAATTCAGTCTCTCACTCCAGAGGTCCTGGGTTCAAATCCATGGCACTTGGCCAGCGTTTCAGACTATGGTCTTAACCCTCTCAATATGAGAGGAGACCCATATTCGGTCGATTATTATTATAACAAGTAACACATAGCATGATATCGTCACCTGCTACTATCACTCGCACACATATTATCATTTGTGATAATTACTACAATAAAATTTTATAGTTTACACAATGTTGGTGACTTGTTCATCATCATCAGCCTTTCTTAGTCCACTGCTGGACATAGGCCTCCCCCATAAGAGGGGTTTATGCCCGTAATCTCCACGCTGGGCATGCGGGTTGGAGATCGCAGGGCACAGCTTTTCGCATCGCCGACGCT
>DWMG01002918.1:0-12541 GCA_018244855.1 Elbella merops
CCACAGTTCGGTTCTCACGATCTTTTTTGCCGCGAACTTGCAAAATGTGGAATGAGCTTCCATCCGAGGTTTTTCCGAAGCATTATGATTGGCGTTCTTCAAGAAAAGTGCAAAGAGAGCTCTCCTTCAAAGCCGGCAAAGCATTGTGTACTTCTCGGGTGTCGAAAATGTCCATAGGCGGCGGTGACCACTTACCATCAGGTGGCCCGTCTGTCTATTTGCTAGGCTAAATATTTAAAAAAAATAATTATTATAGGTACCGAGTTCATAGAAGTACAATGTTCAGTCACATATGAAATATGTTAGAACTAAGACAAAATTAAATAGCACATTTTGCACACGGGTTTATTTCCAGTATCAAGTGTATACCTATATATCGAAAAAAAACCTGTTCTATCCGTTGATTAAATGTTGATTTAAAGTGACGATATCAGCATTATCAGTTTTTCTAAATGAACACCTGGCTTCGACTGACAAGTTTTGGACATAATCCCTACGCGGGGCATACCGATTGGGAATTGCAGACAAGGTTTCTCGCACCGTCTAAGCTGCTGCCCGTCGATGGCTATGGCAAGTGCCCGTGATGCAACAGGCTTCGCTATGGCAATCAGCCGGCGCTGATTTTGGTCGCCTCTCACGACACCCATTATCCCGGAATAGGGTTGCGGAATATATTCTTTCTTTGCCCCGACACGGTTAACCCGAGCACGAATTTCCCGTTTATGATATAAAGAAAAGGCCCGGTTACTCTTTAATCTAGAAAACGAAAAAAAGACCAGCTGTAAATATTTTTATTGTCTCCTTTGTGGATACTGTCTTTAGATCAGATATATATCGATACGTAATTTTCATATCATACATATCACGAGTAAACGATCGACGCAATAAACAAATTCGGTAGCATAAAGGAACAAATTCCAGATTGTATCTATCAAGACAAGAAACTAATAATCTGGCACATTATAATAATTATGCATACTAATATAATGGACACGAAAGAATGTTTGTCGGTCTGTTTCCTCAACAAAACCGCTAAACAGATTTAGTAGACTGACATTTGTTATGAAGATGGCTTCCTGAGAAAGAACACAGGTACTTATAACACATCAAATAAAGGTGAAATAAAATATTGCACATTACTTAGATCTCTAACGAACCCTTTCATAGATGACATGAGAGAGAAATGAAGACTTTAACCAACCATTATTGTTGACATTTTAAGCCAACCAAAAATAGATTATTTGTATGAGAAGTAATTATATATTAATCAAGTCCCTTTACGAATGATAGAAGGGAGAAATAAACGACTGAATGAAATATAATTTTAATATCCACAGTTACAGTCACGTAACAAATAATTGTCTATAAATCGTTGGTATGTCACTCGTACTGATAATAACTGTAATTAATGGCAGCAGTAGGTAATGATCCAAATATAAATTGGTGCGAATGCCGATCTCTTTTATGTTTACGATATAATAATTACGTGAGGGTTGTTACCGCACACTATGAAGCATAAAAACTCAAACATATAAAAACACAGCGGTCGCCCAATCAGCAATAGAACACGCCCAATATTGTTAATTGTTAAACCTCAGAACTACAGTTCGAGGTGCTAACTCCATGGAAATTTTGCCATCCCAGAATGTTTGAAAATAAATTTAAAATACTTAGATGGCAGCTGAGATACATAAAACTCTGTTATAATAATACTATAACAATATCTTATAGTTTTAATAATATTAAGTCGCTTAGAACAAGTTCACACTTCTGGTATGACCATCCTATACTGCCTAAAGGTGGACATCGCTAGACGGAAGAAGGGATACCAGAGACCAAAGAGAAAAGAGCAATGTTATTAAGAAGTAGCAAAATACTATTTATGAGGCTTGCAACTTTAATAAGGTTGCAAATCCTCATCGATCTGGAAAATCAAAGGCCTAAAAAGCTCGGGGATGTATGATATACACACGTTATATATATATATATAAACAAAACTAATTTAACATACATGAGGAGTCTTCATTAAGGGTGTCTAAATGAAATAAAATAAAAAACAATTATATACAAGCATTTATTTTTATAATTAAACACAAACGTTGCAAACATTCAATAATGCAATCATAGCACTAATTATATTAATAACTTACATGAAACACTATTAAAATTTAAAAAGATAACTTAAATATAACATAAAGGCGTTAGGCCATAGGCCGTGTGCATTGACAATTCGCTACTTAGGCCATACGTGGTACATTTAAAAGTCCATAAATAACAATATAACGGTTATGTTAGCCAAGCAGATCCGAACGAGAAATCATACTGTGCATCGAACACATACAGTTCCCAACTAATTGTTTCCATCCAATCTTGTTATGATTTAAATATACTAAAAAATATTTTAATTGTAAAGATGATTTATTTATTGTAAGTAATGAAATTGTTCATGACAAAATGAGTTCGAAAAGTGATATGTGAATCGATTGGTCGCACTCGGTTCCACTATATTCTCATGAAATATTTAAAAAAATATTCAATAATATATTGGTGACGTAACAATCAACAATCTATATTAATCCATCAGATTTCAACACTATTGCTAATGATCGGTACACCTGTATAATAGCTGATCAGATAAATGCCGATAGTAATATTTAAATATAGTAATCCTCTAGTAGCAAAACGTATCTGTATTAGATATAAAACATATCTTTTCCGTACGTTGATATAACAAAAACTATTAAGAAACTTCCTTGCACGGGTATCTCAATCTTAGCAAGTGAACAGAAAAGTCTCCTAATAATCGTTACTGGATAAATTAAAATGTAATACAACAAATAATTAATTTTGAGGAAAAATTATTCCTTAATTAAATTTAAAGTAAATAATTCTATTTTAAAAGTAAATATAAAATAGCAACTGAATATAAAAATTAAAAGTATTTTCAATATTAATTCGTGGGAAAAAGTAAAGGGAAAAACAATTGATATTTTTATATTTTTACTATGGTCAATGATATTTTTATTGCAGATCTTTCGTTCGATTCAATTTCCAAAAAACATCTTTAATATAGGTATAGCAAATATATGAAATATTTATTAATAATAATACAACAATTTTCTGATAATATTTATCCCAAATAACTTCGATGTAAGACCAGAAATAATAAAAACATATGACTAAAATCCATAGCATAGGCGTTTATACGAGAATTTTAATAATTAATTAAATGTCATTTATTTTTCTATAATAAAATTACAGTAAATTGATCATATTACTATGTATATAAATTAATTAGCTAAAATCTCAACAAATTACAACATAGTGCGTAATGTAATTGTGGAATGAGATTTAATTTTGTATTTTTTACGTTGTATTTAAAAATTAAAACGATAAGTTTGTTAAAACCTAGTCCCTATAAGGTATGGAATCATAAAAATAGCTATTCAATCAATAGAATTATCATAATCACAAGATATATGCTATATATATATATCGATAAATTTGTTCGTTAATTATCTTTATATATAAAATTTAATAAATCCAAAGTGTAGAAAACAACAAAACACCTATTACATAAAATAGGGAAATATAAAATCAGACATAGAAATATTTAGATATATATATTAATAGAAGCTAATTAATCATAGTTGATAAAGTTTTCTGTTTTAATTAATCAATACAATCTTTAATAGCATAGTGATACGTCATTACAAATGAAAAATAACTTGATAAAACTGCTGAGTACACGATGAGTCTTACGAATTTTTTGAAAACTGATAGGTATAGGTATAAAATGTTCGTTCCATTTATTTCTATTTTCTATGTTCTCATATCCCTTTTAAAAAGCAAGCATTTATTACCTACTACTGTGTCTTGTGTGATAGTTGGAATCACGAAAATTCCTTTGGCATAGCCAGAAACACTCTTATATCTTTTCACACATGAACTTCTCGTCTAGGGGTTTTGAATATTTGCCGCATTTGACGCATTATTTCGATGATAATCGATATGTTGATTTATCGATTAAAGATCAATTATTTATTATAAATCGGAGTTAAATGAGAAACCAAGAGAAACATCGGAGACAGCGACAACATAATATTTTAGGATTTCACAATTCTATTTCGTATTTGGCACTACTCAACATTCATTCGCCTTCACATTTAACGGCAAATCATAGAATGAAACGGAAATGGTGCAATTACGCTAAGAAGTAACGTATTACTACATCTACATAGTATCCTATTATAAGTGTTATATCAATATATATAAAAGTGAACAAGAGGCACTCTATAGGTTTACATACGCAAGATAAAATAAGCGTAGTCCTTCAAACATCGAACGTGAAATATCATTTAATATAGACACTATAACACATACTAACGTCATACGACGTACACGTAAAGGACTACACATAAAGCAACACTAATAGTTTCGCGTATTATTATAGTGAATTCATATACCAGCACTACTGCTTGTTCAACATCAAGAAATCGTCTTCGAAAAAGACCAAAGTCGTACGACAATCAACAATTTTTTCAGTTTGTTTTGTTAGTCTTGAGGTATTCGTAAAACGAGTGGGAGGTACTGAAAATGTCTTTATAATTCACCAAAATCACTGAGACTTGGAACTGAAGTGGGCTTACAGATAAAATATGTTTGAATATGTGAACAATCATTTGTTGACGGTAGTGCTTGTTGCAATGAAACATCTATTGAAGATACTTATTTTAATGATGTTAGCAAAAATCTACAGTTGTTTGCTCGTCATGTAGTCTTTTCACGTACATTCCGATACCAAATTACATAATTCTAATTATAAATTTAGATTAACATAAGCCAGAAAACATCTGCGAAGGATTATATTTTGTTATTTACTACATCCCACATGGTATCCGTCTTTTTCACAACAGATTAAAAGTTTTCGAACATAGTCACATAGGTAAGACCGGCCCTTGAATAGAAATAAGACAATCTAACTAAGGGCACCAAGAGTCCTACACATAAACTAACACACATTTTTATTTACATCAAGGAAATATCGATCATCTATAATGCAGCCGTTTCAAAAGTTTCATTAGACTTATTTTATTGTACTAGAAAGATTATCTTAAACATCGAGCGAATTGTAGAATTCCATCTAGTTTAATACCAATATTCGAAAGCTGAACCGTTGGGCGCTACTTTCTCTAAACTAGATGACGTGTCAATCCTAAACAATAAAGTACTAATCTTGTATTGACCTAACTTATTGAGTATACTACGCACTGTACAACCCGCGAGTTTACGCCATCGAAAACTTCAACCCAATAAAAATACCATCAAAGAACAGGAACATTTTAGAACATTAGTAGAAAATTGATACTTTACCTGAGTTGAATTTGAACTCTGATTACTTTAGTGAACAAGTCAAAAATTTCGGTTTTTAAATCGCAATTTGAATGACCTGAATATATTTTTCTAAAACGTTCCTTTACTTTGACATCTTTATCCTTTTCGTTTTATGACTTTGCGTTACCATAAATCCCATACATTAGTGTATTATTCTCCATCCATCAAAGTGAACAAAGTTACTCATTTTGAAAGAAAAAACTCATTTGCATTGTTTCTAATTAGTCTCGACCCACTATTTGTTCAGCAATATCGGTTTATATATCGAACCGTAAATCACGTACAACTTTCTAATATTGGTCCGCTACAGAGTTGTGAAGACCTAGCTTATAATTGTAACTTACTCTAAGGCTAGAATGAACTTAAACATTTCCATGCCTTGCGTGATATGTATTGCATAGAGGCGCATTAAAGCTAACATTTTTATCCTTCCTTTCATTATATGTACCTCTTCTGTTATCCTCACCAATTTTACCTGCTGTTTACCGCTGACATGTAAAAAAGTTATTAGATTCTTGCCTTTTCAAATTTTCACCTCGCTTCTGACTCGCAAATGCTTTAATCTATTCTCGAAAGATATGTTGAGACTTATCGACTATGACAAAATTATCACTACATATTTCTAGAATTTGTTATTAACAAGTGATATGTTGATGGAGACATCACTCCTTTTAAAATAGACAGTAACATTAATTAATGAACAATAATATTACATCACTCACGTTTCAATCATGGAACTTGACATCGACATCGCTAGACAAATATTTAATGGACTTACAGAGCAATATAACACTTGAGGTGGCTTACAACTAAAATATACGTAACGTTATAATTTTACATATAAAAATAATTTAAGAAAATATACCAGACATTTATTTGACATAAATATACAATATAACGTCAATAGGACGACATTTTGAGGACCAAATAGCAACCCAATCCAAAGTTAGCAAATTATCACATCGATAATTTCAAATTCGCAAGATTAAAATTATGCTATTGTTCAATTCGTTGGGTTAGATGATTGAAAATCTCAATGCCCTCAAAACATCGTCCACCACAGGCCAGCAAACAGATCTGTCATCACGGACACCTAACTCCGACAGCTTCAACTCCTTAAGCCTTCACCAATCATACCAATTCCATGGATCAAAATCTCTCTAACATAAATTTGCTTCCCCACTACTAAAAGCTCTGAAATTATTAGTAGAGAAGTAACACTAAGCAACTAAAAACGAAACAGATATTAATTGTTAAAGTGACGTTCTACTGAATCAATACGTGTTGTACGTAGACAAAGCTGTATGTAAGCTGATGACGGTAAATAAGCTCACACCAAGCTTCGCATTCAAAGGCCGTAGAAGTGTTGGTGCAGCATTGGTGCAATTCTTCGGTGGTTCTGGTTTGTCTGTAACGATAAACAGAATAAAAGTCATTATAAAGACTATATTCAATTGTCATCTACCGTTTCTTCATTATGTAAATGGTATTTTGGTAGATTTATTACATTGATAACATTTTTTCTATGTTTATCACGCGAATGTTAAATATAATACTTTTAAATTAAGATCTATTTTAGACCACAAGTACCCAATTGCCTTAAGATATGTAAAATTCAGTAGAAATAGATATAGATTTATGGTATATCAAAATATAACAATATAATTTAACGCATCTAATTTAGAGCTTTTTGACCCACCAAGGTTGCTATTTTCTTTTCCCCGATAGATCTGTCCTTTATAAAGGACGTGGTGACAAAGGCACTGTATATCCAGCGTTCTCTTGAAAAACATTAAGTCATTACGCTTTTTGATTAATTGTTTTTTCACGACAGTAACCAAAACTCATCAATACTCGAAGAATAATAGAAAGATCACGTGTTTTATAAAACGAGACAACGTACTTGTGGCAGCCATAAGCTGAGGCAAGTATTTCTGCCAGAACGCGCATTGCTTCACTCTCAAGCCATGTCCAACTGCACTAGAGTTCAATGCAAGAGACAAGTACTCTCTTCCAAATGCCGTGTGAACTGGCCAGTGCACCTTCGTCAACTCTCCGTTGGGACCCAGTGATGGATTCCTGCAATTCACAATATAATTCTTAAATTTGTCTACCGTCGATAGTAAAGACAAATTTACATATAAGTTTCTAATCTGATTTATTGGATGCAATCTAATTATTGTTTCCAATAACAAAATATTATAATCAACAAACAATTTTCTAACGTTCATTAATTAAACTAATCTGTAAAATAATCGCGTCCTTCACATTTTATAGTCAAAACGACACAATAATGTACTCATGATAATAAAATTATTAATAATCCGATTATAGAATATCATTCACATTGCAGTTGTTAATAACAATAACAAAAGGTCTCGGTAACAACGATAAAATACTGCTTGTTTTTTTGATGCGATAACTTACATGTATTTGGTAATATTATTAAAGAGATTGTTTACATACCCAGTTCTAGCGAAATTAGCCCAATATCTCATCAAACGCTTGCTGAATTCTACTTCCTCTGGTGAATAATTTTTCCCAGGATTTAAAGGTTCGCCAAATACATAATTAATTTCATCCGCATGCATTACCCCAGTCCAAGATGGCCACGGATTATTCTTACTGCGATGTTTGTAATAATACGTGTACACATTATTTCCGGTTTCGGCATAGCGGTGAGCAAATTCATTAACTCCACAAGTAAAATGATAATCACCAACCATTTTATCAAGAGCATTTCGATTCTTAACAGGATCGTCAGGATTTAGCCAATCTGTATATTCAAATACAATGGCCTGACGGGCCACGTCGTTCACATAGGGATTCAGCTCTTTCACGGCTTGCAAGTATTGTTCTCTAGTTATACCGACATTTTCCTCTTTGGGGAATAACTCCGTCAAATAGTATAAAATGAAGTAAAAACCTTCTTCGGTATTTGATCCCATCAAAATATTAGTCTTTTTAAAGTTTTGATGAGCCAATGATCTCATAGGCATTTCGTCCAAGAAAGATCCATCTATAATAGGTACAAATGGAAATTCACATATTCCTAAAGTACCCCACTCATTATTTACCAGTTCATCAGCGCTTTTCTTTCGTAAACAATCTATCATAGGGCCCATATCAGTTTTAGACTTTGGACATTGAACAGCCTCGGCCAATCGCAATCCTCGTAGAATACTCTCTTCTCTGGATATAATAGCCCATGGAGCAGTTGCGGCTCCAGATTGCATGATAGCCTGAGAAAATAAGTTCCTTGATAAAGGAGAGAGTAAATGTAAGGAAACAGACACAGCCCCAGCTGACTCCCCGAACAAGGTAATATTGTGGGGATTACCACCAAAATATGCTATATTGTCTTTCACCCACTGCAAAGCCATAATTTGATCAAATAATCCAGCATTGCCGGGAACGTCTGGAGTATCAAAGAATAGAAAACCAAGAGATGCGACTCTGTACTGCATTGAGACATAAACTATTCTCTCCTCCGAGACTAAAATCTTCGGATCATAAACATCCAATGTAGCGGTGCCAGAATAAAAACCACCACCAAAGACCCACAGCATGACTGCAGCGTTCTTAGGGCGTGGTTTTGGTGTCACTATGTTTATATAGAGACAGTCTTCCTGCATATCCGTATTAGGGTTCCACATCATCGCACCCGGAAAATCTCCAAACACAGTATCTATAATTTGGACGCACGAATGTGGCAGTGTTGTTGTATTAAGCACTTCATCGCCCCAACTTTCAACTGGTCTCGGATGCCTAAAACGAAGATCACCGAGAGGTTTTTGGGCGTAAGGAATGCCGAACCATGCGTCGACTTGCTTTCCTGTGGCAGCAGTAAGTGTAATGCCCCGAACTTTCCCCTTTCTGGTTCGGACTATTAGAGGATCTTCATCATCTGGTCCGAATTGTGGTTCGTCGGCCATGAACTCCTCAGGCCGCTCATGATTTGAATAGAAACGTTCATCGCTAGCTCTCTTAGAAGATGTTTCTTCAGCGTATTTTGCGCGCTTAGAAGATGTCTCATGTTCATCGATGCGCGGTTGGATGGTGTCAAGTTCAGGGTTATAGCGCACAGCCTCGCCGTGTCCATGGTAGGGCTGGGGGGGTGCCAGGGCGGAGTGTGCCGCGTGCTCGGGTGCGTGGTGCCGCGCACGGTGCTCGTGCGGGCTGGCCACCGCGCGCGCCAGCAGCGCGGCAAGAGCCGCCACCAGCACGCGCATGCCGCCGCTACACACGCTCCCACAGTCACCACCTGGAAAATGGTAGTCACTTGTTTTTATTTGTATACATAACACACAAACACAGATCGCCAAATGTCAAGGGTGCACTAAACTAATATCAGATAATAAGTCACGGTCGTGCTACCACCCCTGACAACCAATTAAAATATAATAATTAATAAACATTTGCCTTTTGCCGACCACATAATTTTTAGATTTAGTTTACTTATTATGTTACCATAATTATAATATACTTTTTATATATGTATGTCTGCTATTGGAAAATTAACTGGCTTGTTAGTTAGTGAATCAGGTGTTATTTTTCAACTATGGCTTTGTTCTTATGAGCTATACGTATTGTTGCAACACGATATCTCCTTTCAGGCACCAGTTATCGTGGTCTTGCGTCGAGCGAAAATATCAAAGAAAATGTTTTAAAAAGAACAAACCCACAGCTCGGTTTTAAAAATTCCTTTAAAATATGTAATGTAAATACACAGCAATATGATTATTATTTTAGTGACAAAATTATAATATGCATGTAAGTATATAATAATAAATCACATGTGTAAGTCGTTGTGTTCTGCATATCGCAGTAAAACTTCATTTTCTATTTCCATTATACAAATAAAAATATCTATCAAGATGTCTAAAACGACAGATTTTAGACTATCACAATTTAAATTTTATATCTATCACACAACGTCGTCAATAAATATGTAACACAAGATACTCATTATCACTTCTGAATGCGAATGTACTCGTACTAACGTACAACCAAGAACATAGTTAACTACACCGTTCCTATGCGTAATTTTAATAAATTATACATCAGTCAAAATTATACATAATGTCAGCGCATTGGAAGCTCACTGTATAATTAGGTGTGGAAGTTCCGCCCATTCATTACCGGCTGTTAGACGCCGCCCCTTTGTCTAGGGACAATTTCTCGTTCGCGCCGTAAACAGCGAAGTTCAACAATATCTACGTATGTTACATCGAATTATCCATATCATGGTAAATATCTAATAATATTTTATTCCATGATATAACGTATAATTAGTGGGACGTAAGACTGTACTCTCTCCTGTACTTAACACTTCAGAGAAATATAGGCGTGATGTTATGAAGTGATGTGTTTAATAAGGGTATCTGTTTTGTCTGCTAAAAAAAATGAATATCTACCTTAGCGTATAATTAGAAATTAACACATAGTTTACCTACTATCTACTTAGCATAGTACAAGCTTTGTCTAGTTTAAATTCAGGTAATGATATATAAGTTGTTTAGTAATACAATTATTGTTTATATCACACATAACATTGACAAAAATTCAATAAAAGGATTTAGATGCTTCATCCTTTTTATACAAATATGAAGTACAAAACCTACTCGTATAAAATATGCTATTATTATCGTGATCACCAACAACCTTTTCTAGAACAAGCGGGCCAAGGAGTGAGGAGTACCAAATAAAGCATATGGAATGCAAAAGATTAAAAAGAACGAGGTGATCATGTAACATACAAATGAAGCCAATAAAAGGAGTAAGCATCAATACAATCTATAGAAACGTAAAGTACAATAGAAAGTCGCTGCATAAAATATTCTAACATTTTTATTATTACACAATATTTACTGGAACACGCGGATCGAGAAATGAGGGGTACCTACCAAATAAAGCATATGAAATGTAAAAGGACAATTTAAGAGAAGATAAATTAAATGATCATGTAACATAGAAATGAAGCCAATAAAAGGAAAGCTTTATAGAAACGTAAAGTACAATAGAAACTGGCTGTATAATAGACTACGCCCGTCCATTACCGGCTGCGGGACGCCGCGCCTTTGTCCGTGACAAATGCACTTCACCGTTCCAATTGTTGATTGAAGCTAACAGCAGATGTTCACTTTGCGCTATGTTAATTTGTCGCTAACTGATTGTAGCTACCTTTGTTGTTTGTTATTGCAATCCATTAACAGTGGGATACAATTTATATTAATGTCTGCGCGGTTAATTTATGGTCTTGATCGAGCTTTAATCAAATTGTCAAATCTAAATTATAGGTAGCTTAAAGTATTTCAACATTAAATTTAAATGGCTCTTCTATATGCAAGTATCTTGGTCGCATAAAGATTGAATGCAATAAAACAAAAAGAATATAGAAATGCAATAGAAACAGAAGATAGAATGTAATGGTAAAAAATTTGGAAATTCAAAATATCACAATTAGATTTGTTTCTAAAACGTCAGAATATATAGCTTAGATATATTTTAAAGTTCACCCCATTATATTCGCAGGTTTAATAAAACACAACACGAAATTCATATGTAGTACAACAAAACAGAAGTGAACGAGAAAATTTTCCGATATAAATTCAAGAGATGCAGCCGTTTGCATCGCTCGTACAAGTCGTTAAAAGTGAGCGCTCGAGTGCATCCCTACTGTGCGCCGCTCCGCGGGAATATTCCGAATATTTGCATAAAGGTCGAGTTGGTGTCTTGAGAGATCACTTCTTCGCGAGCGGAATAAATATTGGTATGAAATAAGTACATGCTTTTAGAGACGAGAGGGTTTTGTTGGAATTGATAAACATGAAAATATCTGCGTTTTATTTATAAAAACCTTATGTATAATACATAAGGCTTATACATAATACACGCATATGTATTGATACTTCATTAATATCCCCTCAATTGTGTGCAACAATTACTTAATGTCATATAGCCCGACCTCTTTCAGATCAGTCTTCAAATGATTCTTCTTCACCGTATTCAATATTATACAATATATATAATATTATATATCATACATGTATATATAACAACAAATTTTTTTTTTCAACCCTTTACAATACCACTGCTGGAATACGGGTCTCCTCTCAAATTGAGAGGGTTAAGGCCATAGTCTGCC
>DWMG01002919.1:0-12540 GCA_018244855.1 Elbella merops
TCTTCCAGCAAATCTGTATTATGTATATAGCGGAAATTGCTTGAAAGTACCAGAAAAAAAAAATTATTTTCAACAACATGAGAACAATGAATAAAAGCGTCGTATGAAAGCCTTTCAGCAAATTTATTTTCCTTTATCACTATAGCTCAACTTGTATTAAAATATATTTAAAAAAAGTAAATCTACCTTTTCAACTGACGCTGCCTCCAGAGGGCCTATTTTTTATTTTAAAGCGCTTTAGGGACTGCAATATTCTGCTACGGCTCCCTCGAGCGCGCCCGTTATAAAGAGCCAAAGTAAAAGATGCAAGTGTTTGAAAGTAAACGGCTTGACTTTGTATAGAAAGAGGGGATGTTTGTCGCGTAGCGTCGAATAAGATGCACTTTGACGATTTGTAGCTAAAACATTTCTTGCGCCTCTAAAACATCTCTTTACTCGCGCTCGTGCCAGAAAACTAACGCGATACCTCGGTGTGTGTGTCTGTGTGTGCGTGGCTTACGTAATATTCTCTAATAGTGACGAAATCTGATTGAATGATATAAATCCTTTGATGAATCTGGCAAATTACCTAATGCTCGTCGTTCATAGAATTTAATGGTTGCATTTGTGCAGTAGTTGTTTTATCGTTATTATTAGGGGTCTATCCGCTGCTCATACGGTGTTAAGTTCAGCTGAACAGGGCTTAGGGATTAACTGATTCAATAATCGAAGGTACAATGTACATTTCTGTTGTATTATGGTATTCGGTATAATCAATCAGCTTAAATTATTACAAAAAACTACTCGGCCAGAAACGGTCAAGGGCTTCTCCTGAACGGAAAACCGTCTTCGTGTTACACAATGACGCTTAATATCTACACAAAAAATAATTATTAATTCGTCATTGTCATCGATGACGAATTTCTGATGAGATATTTTTTGACGGATCGCCTCGTTTGGGATTCGATCCCTCAAACAGACGCCGAGCATAGCCCTCTCCATAGCTCGCTGAGCGACCTTAAATTGGTGGACCAGTCGCACCGTGAGTGTCCTCGTCTCGGCTTCGTATGTCATAACAGGTACGACTTAAAATATTGAATAATTTTTTAATACGTATGTGGTTTAGGGTACATTAACTTCATAAAATATAATATGCAGTTATGAATAGTGTATATATGATATAAAAAAGATGTGCGTGTTTTACCAAAATAAACCCAATAATAATAGAGAACACCCAATGTATTCAGCCCGAATATTAACATGGTATGAATTCAACGTAAAGGCGTATGAAATTTATCAACATACTGTACAAAATGATGAATGGGTCGTCGGGTATCAAGTGGACGACGAAGACAACGGTTCGTTTCAATGTATCCATCGAACACGCGGGCGTCGTATTCCAAGTCGAACGTCTATTAAGTTTTAAATGTTTTGATACCAGATCACAATATCCTGCCGTTTATATTATGTTTACTGGAAACAATAACCGCAACTATCCTTCCGCTCTTCCATGAACGGTGTATGATTCGTTCATTCGACTCACGTCGACTCGCATATTGTGCACAATATCATTGTACCCCAATACTTCACGTTTGCATGCTTCTTGTTACTTCGGAAATTAATTCCATATCTATTTTCAATAACTTCTGTTTACACACTAACATTAATAGTATATATATTCATAAACCGACGTGCATATTTAAGGAGAGTCATTATCATCATAGATTCCCCCTAATCGGCGCCACTCCTTCCGGTCCTGGGCCTTCCGAATCCAGCAACTTCTCGCTGTCTTCTTCCAAGTCGTCAGACCATTAAATGAGAGATAATAATATAAAATTAGTTATTATATACTAACCATATACAATAACTAATTAGACTGTCTCGTTTTCAGGTGGTTGCAAGTGCGACTACCGATTGGTCCCGGTCATGTCCCGGTCGGGTACTACTGGATTTTTCTAATTTAGAATTTATAGTAGTGACTCGGAGTCTGAATGAGTGCCCGGTGTATGGCAATAGGCTCACCGCCTATTCCATTGTGGGACTTAAACGTAACTGGGGAAATGTGGGGGTGTACTACAATCCTCTGCCTACCCCTTCGGGGATTACAGGTGTGATGTTACGTTTACGTTATAATTTCAAAATGATTCAATTTGTGGCCTATATTAGTCCTTATCTATATACAGACACATGTGGACGCCTGTGTCCATCAGTGGACATCTAGAGGCCGACGACGATGATGATGATGTGTACGCTGTACCTATCTCGTGAAAATAACTCGGCTTGGGACTTAATCAGAACGGTTTTTGTACGGTCGCTTTGCGCCCCTTGTTTGGGATTATTTGCAATGGTTTGCGCTATATACCGTAGATTATTAAGTTATATTCAAAACAGCTACTTCTCGTTTTCACCTTTAGTGAACACCGGCTGCGACAGAATGGCGATCCGTTTGCAATATTTCGTACAGTACGTTTTACAGCGGGAAGTAATAGCCAGTGGATATTGAAAATTTTTTTAAACAGGCGTGTCGTACATTTTGGGGAGCGGTTCTACAACTACGGCGATTATTATTATCATCCCAAGTGTGTGTTCCTATATGCTTCAGTGTTTGAAGCCAATGTCTGCCAACCCTAAAATCTCATTGATATAAAATG
This sequence comes from Elbella merops, assembly GCA_018244855.1. Taxonomy (NCBI): domain Eukaryota; kingdom Metazoa; phylum Arthropoda; class Insecta; order Lepidoptera; family Hesperiidae; genus Elbella; species Elbella merops. Next base: position 2,631 of record DWMG01002919.1, read on the forward strand.
GATAAAAGCTTACGTCACTTCCTAGTAAAATAATGACATCAACGTAGAAGCAAACTAGCGTATTACACAAATCGAATGGATACTTTCTTTTCCATAACATTTACAAGACTTATAATGGTGCCCGGACAATGATAGCAACGACCACCTGTATGATATGGGTATTAAGTACATTAATATATGTATGAATGGTGCAAGCCGATGGGCTGAGCTAGAGGCCGGTGCAATGGCAAGGTAAGCAGGTCACGCCCGTCGTCTGGGCCTCTCTGACCCACATCGCCACAATGAGCTTCCGCAAAGCACCACGCAATTAAGCGAAACACCAGACATAAAAAATTACCGAAACAAAAGAGAGCCGCATCACCACCAACGCTAGGGGGCAGCACCGGCCCTCGCCCGCCGCAGTTACAATTTATCATAGCAAATAAAAATACACCAAATTAAAAAGAAAAGGAGGAAGAAAGTGAAGCGAGAGGGAGCGACACAATCGTTTCGTAGCCGAACGCCGAAATATAATGCTGTTTATTTTTTTTATGGCCGGCCACGGCGAGTACTACCGAGGGGTGTTTTCACAAAATCAATACTTGGACGTGACCAATTAAAAAAATGTACGGCTCTTTCCATTAATTTTTGATATTCGACAATTATTTATGCATCTAATAATCTGTCCATCCGTGGTTGATTCCTCGATAATGGCTTTTTTATAGGTCCTGTGAAACGTGTACGGAATAATTGATGCTGAGGTATTTATTAAATGTTTTATTATGTTTCCTCAGTAAATTTTATTTTTGTACTTTTCTAACAGATAGACAGTAAATCTTACCTCATATGTGGTATCATTATAAATTGTAAGTTTTCAAGTCAAAATAAAAACATATGTACATACATATATGGCAACGTAATTTGAAACGAACAGTTTGTTACAAAACCTGAGCTGCTTCCCTTATTGATGCTATCCCTTCATAACATTGTCCATTTACTACCTGTTCCTAAAAACGTTTAGTATAAAACTTACGCGTAATAAAACTTGAATATGTGCAACTTCTTAGTTGTCAACGATATGCATCATCACGTAATTAACAAAATATTTTAAAGGATCTTCATAAATTCACTTATTATTATTAATCAACATTAACAGCTTAACGTTATAAAGCCCACAGCGGCCTCGATATAGTGCAAATAATAAAAATTATTACAGCGAAAATGGTAATCAGAGATTAATTTCGTTTATGCGCAATTTATTATTGGAGCTCATGTAATGTTCGCAGAGTATAGTGATTATAATAAAATTTATTAAAATCTTCGATTGTTATAAAAGCCTCGGCGTACAATGTTATGTAGAGATAAATTTAGTTGGCTCCGTTATGATTGACACTGGTAGTTTTTGACTTCTACGCTATGTTTCGTGACTTACTAACGTGAACGCTACATTTGTTGCCAACAATGCCATGTTAATAAAAAAATCGTAAGAGTATGTATTTTCATCTACTTTAACCTTTATCTTAAATATTTTGGTGTGGGTCGGACTTATATCATTTTATATATAGAAAGTCTTTCACCCAATCTCGAACTTTAACTCATGGTTTTTTAGTATTTTAAAATAATCTTTCATGTAATCAGATGTACGATGAAAAGTTTTCAAACAATCCTCCCGAGACTATTTTAGTTAATAGTTAGTTATGTTAGAACTGCCCACTTTTTTGTTCAAACTCTCATGTGTTAACGGACTATGGCATTATGGCTTGGTATACGGTAGTTATTAAGTGAACCTTTCAACTTTTCAATAAGAAAATGGCTCATAAAATGCAGTAAACAAATAATAATAATTATTAATATACGTTAGTTGTTAAGTGAACCCTTCAACTTTTCAATAAGAAAATGACTCGTAAAATGCAGTAAATAAATAATAATTAATTATTATTGTATGATCCAACTACATAACGGCATGGGCAGAGAGAACAGTGCCAAAATGTGATGTGACGTACGTTTTCTACATTCATCAATCGCGCCATACACGTGAACATGTGACTCATAAATAAATTTATTTTAAACTCTTTCACTTAGACACATTCAGTGTAAAGCTGCGCAACGGCAGCCATTTTGATACTTTTATAAATATCATTAATTCAATAAAGATAATTTTCGCTTGCGCTGAAATCTGTGAGGTGTGAAATAAAAAGCTGTCAGTGACGCCCTTCAATTAAGTTCTTCTGACAAAATCGCATCTATACGACTACACAGTGATATTCATCACTAATTAGGAGTCAATATAAAAGGGATCTCGGTATAATTAATATGTTGGTTCCGAGTGTCTGTTCTAAATGCAAGGCAAGTTAAGAACTCTCCAACGAGGAATGTCGCTTGTTACCAATTCAGAAACCCGCCCTCAATGGTAGCCTTGTAATTAAACCCAGTTCAATCTAGTCCCCGTTTTGAATTGGTAATCCACTGATATCAAAGAATATCAATCGTCATATTTTCACCTGGAGTACTTACCTGATGATATCATTACTTCCTCTTCTGTACACTGGAGCGGAAGTCGCATGAAAATTAATACTTTCGTTAGATTTTTACTTTTTTGTATAATTAGGTACGTTCAATAGACAGTATTATGTTTATTAAAATCACAATAAGAATCGGAAACCCTTTCAGGAAACCCTATACAAAGTTAAAATATATTCAGAGCCTGCTTTCTTTGTCTATCCAGTCTAGTATAATCTATTTAGAAAACAATTTCATTATATTTGGCTTTCAAATGTCAAGGTCGGTACGGCAGTCAGCTGCGCCATCCGGCATATTGCGAGCGTCACAGTTTGCTGTTACTGTGAAGAATTCGATACGAGTGTATGTTATAACAAAACAACTAGCGACCACTTAATTTTTTACGTATGCTACTTGTTAGTATATATGTATTATGCTCGTTAAATTTTAAAATATGAATTTTTTTTTAATTTGTTTGCATACCAAATAGTAAACGAAGAGTAATTTTACTTAATGAATAAATAAAGAATTTTTAAAGACTATTAAAATTTAAAAGGACTATTAAAAATGGATTATTTTATATATTTCGTGTAATGAAGAAGGACACTCTACGGCTTAAGTTTCAGTAAATGAATACAACTGAGGCATTTATCATATTTGTCGCTGGCATGTTCGTGTATTACCCGCGCACCGTAGACATCATTACGTAAACTCCGACCAACTTGTGACAGCTCGACTCGAACAAGAACGCGCGTGTCAGAGAACCCCAACCGACATGTCTTACTGCGACTGGGGATTGTTAATAAGAGAGATTATATTTTATAACAATGTAATAGCAGAAGGACAGTAACCGCTTATCTCGTGTTGTCCGGTATGTAGGTACCTACTATAGGTACGGTAGAAATGAACTTGAAAAACAAATTTCTTCCGCTTCTACTTACTGCTTAAGAATAACGTTGGAATGTGTTTATGAATCTGTTACACACGAGTAGTCACACTACACATAGACCGCTGATGCTGCTGCACGCGCTCCTCCCGCGAGTGCATTCAATTCGTCTGTTGCAACTTTCATTCAACATAGTATAGTTTTCATTTTTATAAAACTTGTATTTATTATTCATTAAGTAACTGGTACTCGCATCGACCACGATACATTAGTTTCAAGTACTTTGGTTATTTTAAAAGCCTGCGGTTGCTTTCAGTGTAGTTAGTGAATACATATATCTATAAACAAATAAATATTAGGTATACATCAAATATTTGTTTGTTCGTCGAAGCATACTCGCCGGTGTCGGAACAACAGCCTGTATAATCAACTGCAATCAATTAGTTTAGTTCGCGCTCAGTTCAATCGACGATCAATTGAAACTTTGTGCGAACCTCATTAAAGTATTACATATTTAAACCACTGGAAGCGGTTAACGGTGGTTTTGACTCGCAATTCGCAATTGGTTTCGATTGCTCTCCTACGTTTTTATAGCGGATAATTTGTTTTTTTCTGTTTTTTGTACCCAACTCGATCCAGCAACGCGACACTTGATCAGTAACGATTTGATATCGAGCTCCGACATCAAATCGTTCACGTTCATACTCTTACGTATTAGAGATGGTTTCGGCTTACGGTTTTTTTCGAGATACTTAGCGTTATGAAAAATGTTTGCACGCCCGTCTTAATTACAGTGTTTAAGTGAGATGCGACTATTGTTTTTCCGTTTTTAAAGGTCTGCATCATTAAAATGAAGTGCCGAAACTTCACATGGGTCTCATAGTTATTACATATGTATCTAACTGTAAAACGAAGCATCACGGCTGTAACCTCGATGGGGTAGACAGAGAATTGTCATACACTCTCGCACTTTACCAGTTTCGATTACACCTCACCATGAAATAGGTGAAGATCCTATGGAAGGACACCCGGTAAAGATCCAGACTCTGAATCACTACTAGAAAATCTAAGTTAAAAATCCAACAAAACTCGACCTACGAATTGAACCCAAGACCTGTCGATCAGCAGTCACGACCAATAGACATGAACAGAAAGGCAGGCCGATATCTAATTTTAAACGTTTAAATTCTAAAATAACAACAAAACAAGATAATTAATTAAAATATAAAATTCTCAGTTATACTGCTGGACAATAAAGTATGTACCCTCGTATTCAATTACCCATAAACAATCTGTTTTGAATGGAAAGTTTCCAACTCAGACGACTACTAAAAAACCGCGCACGGTGAAACGAATCTAAAACCGCACTGCGTTTCAATACTTCGAAACTTGGTATAATAACGCTAAGGAACAAAAATCATAAATTGTATCGTAGCCGCTAGTAGCGTAATGCGAAAGCAATAATTTATTAGCGAACCCGAGCACAGAGAACGAATGGAATTTCACACACAATGACCGACGCGGTGCACTTACAACGTTCTTTAGCGAACGTTTTGTTTTCGAGTGGCAGGGAGTAACACTTGTGGCATATAATACCGGTAGGAGGGGACAAATAATTCCCTCTAACGCGAACAAAGCGTTATCACAACGAGAAAGTAGGAGTTACATTACTCGACGCCGTGTAGGCCAACATCTAAACGTTGCGATCGCTTTGTTCCACCGTATCTACGGGAATTCAACTGCGTATTGTTGCTCCGATATTACATGTTGTAGAAAAATACAACCGTCTCACTCTGAGAGATGACGAGGTTGAAAGTGGAGCGTGGTGTTAAATGGAAACAATCAATGTATGCAAATCTGTAATGTTGTTTGTGCTATAGTTCAATGTTCGCTTCGCTCTAAATGGGAATAGAAAGACGCATATGTATTTAATAGACCTGCTAAAGAAATTTACCCTTACTACAGAAATTTGCTACTAATGATATATATTATTCAGCGCTAGCTTAAATTATAATTGCTCATAATTAACAAACGTTCAGTGTTATTGTCACGATAAGAAACATTTTCCAAAAACAAAATGCGCTCACCCACCACACTTTCGTTTCAATAGTTATTCGAATGACTTTTGCTTCATAACCTTGAAGTAATTAAAAAAGCTTACTTTTGTAGTCCGACCATATCGAGATTGCATCGCGTTACGAGCGGATTAAATTTGTAGCTGGTGTGTTCAGTCGATTAAGATACAAACAGCCTAAATGTCAAAAATACCACGGTAATAAAATTACGCATTTGATTAGCTAAAAACCTTAACTAATAAAGTTGTCGACGTCATGGACCCAGGTATAATTATATGCATTAATTTAATTTATTATTTTTCCAACCGTCGCTATTTCGTACTAACGCTGCTTTACGTACTAAACGAACAATAATAAGACAGCAACATTGAGGCGGCGTAGTCAGTAGTTACGCAACAAAGAAGTGCTTTCCACACGCAGAGCAGAGAAGCGTGGAGCGTACACCTTTGATCCCCGCACGCCGCAAGCCTCTGAGAGGCTACTACTCCCATTACTGTATGCAGATTTTATACTTTGTGTCATTTTTTGTGCGAACACCGCGCCGCCTGCCACCTCCCCCTCCCAAGCTTTCACGCCCTTCGTCGACACCTCGTGGGGGTTTTACTTAGCTGATGACTTATTAAGAGCACATTCTTCAGAGGTGTCTGCCTGTCGCGGCGGGTTTAATGACGTGGGTTGGTTTCCCGATTCTGTTCAGTCTGCGTCTGCACCGTGGCCCACTTTCATACAATGCATCACGTTGCGTTGCGTTGCTAAATCCTGGGTGGTTTTTGTGTTTATTTTGTCTGCTTTGTACCGTTCGATATTACCTCGTTTGTTTGTAGGCATATGAATTAAGGTCCATAATACTATTCAATGTAACCGTACATTCATCATCAGAGTCCTTATGACTATTTAATGTAACCGTACATTTTTCCGATTCAGTGTACTTAAATGTCACGCTAGATAACATTGTTTATTAATTCATGATGTAAAATGAACACACCGAGCAACACATATTTCGGCAATAAATATTCAAAAGTTGTCATAGAAAATGAGGAACATTTAATGCTATAATGAAATGTTTACATCTTGTTTTAGAATATAGAGTAATGACGATTGAATTTGTCGCCGGTAACATTAGTGTAACTTGGCAATATTTTTCTTACTAGTTGTCAATATACATTTTTGTTTTATTTTAGCATTGTTTTCATTTCATCATCATCATCAGCCTATTTCCGTCCTCTGCTGAACATAGGCCTTAGTTTTAATTTTATTTTATGGTTTTCATTGCCTTAGTCATATAAAGATAAAAACAAAAAAAGAACATACAGAAAGATGAAATTTTGACTTAGCAAAATATTTGATGCCGTAAGAGACCATCTACATTTTGCAATAACAGGATGGGGAATAAATCGAAACATCAAAGGGTTGATGGCCTAAATAATAACCTGCCACCGTGGACGATCGCTAGAGAAGGACGAACAGAAAATTAAAAGGGACTTCAACTTTTATGTGACGCTGTCGGAGCGAAACATTCGAATGTTTTTTTTCAATTTCTCGAATGCAATCGGCGGAACCCGCTTCACGCCAAGGTGGCAAGTAGAGCCATTACAGAACGTATCACGCTTTGACATTGTGACATTTAATATTCTGTTACTGAACTTGATATTGGGCGACAATCATTCGAAATGTTACGTCCTACTTACGAGTATCTTTCCATGCAAAAACTACACTCTAAGTTACAATCCAACATTAAATAAATTGTATTAAGGTAATGTATTTATCTATTATATATTTATTTATTATTATCATATATTTATTAATTCTTTAGATACTGAAATTACTATGTAATTATGCCACACTATCTTAATCGACGTTAATAGCTGTGATAGTAACTATAATTTCCTCTTCATTCATATATAAAAATAGAGGTTAGAACAGACAAAACGTAAGATCTGTATGTTACGCATAGGAACCCCAGTGGACTGGTTTGCGCTGTTATGTTCCGGTCGCAACACAACACAATGTCACAGTGGGGTTCTCTTTATAGAAGTCACAGGGTTGCAGAGTTAGACACACCCCCAAAAATAGCCACGGTGATAACAATGCGTTAGTAACCTAATACAGATTCATTCGTTTTATACGTGTGCATTTGTGCAACATACAATAATGGTTACGCTACCCAAGCATTGAAATAGTCATATGAATGTAACTGTTTTTCATTACAAGATGCTTCGTACTATTCATATATCTTGCCATTAATATGATCATCATCATTATCATCCTATCTTAGTCCACTGCTGGACATAGGCCTCCCCCAAAGGGGGTTTATGCCCTTAATCTCCACGCTGGGCATGCGGGTTGGAGATCGTATTAATATGATACGTATCATTATTATATACGATGTCCAATTTACGTAAATTGGTCATCGTATATAATTTTCAAACTTTTAAATACACGTTTCGTGTGTTATAAAAAGAAAAACAGTCATCTATAACGCTTCAAATAATTGCTTCACTTTTAAAGGTTCTTAATCAACATATTTGAAGAATAAAATATAAAGTTGCCAAAAGCATAATTGCACTTTCTGTGCTTCCAATGTAAAATGAGAAGTATATTTGCTCCTCGGCGGTAGACTTCTTTTTGGATGCTAAAAATGAGGTCAAAGGTACTCGGTATCTTTCGGTGTTTATTCTTTCGTAATACTTGTTCCATTTAAGAAAAAACTTGAAAATGACAGGCAGTTTAAATAGTTGGAAACTGGCGAAATGCATTTAATCGAAAAAATTCCTTATCATTCGGCGTGTTATTATCTGACTCTGCTGTAAATGAAGCAAACTCTATATAAATTTTCTTATTATTTTATGTTCTCAGTTTCAAATAACACGCGAGGATAGTTCAATGAAAGTGTTAAGATCGAATTAAAGTAATGCTAGTAGTTAATAAATAATTAAATATTAAATGAAGGAAAAACATCATGAATTTCATATATTGTTAAGTTAAAATAACTCGCACAGTTATTATATAACATTAATTGGACAAAGAAGATATAGCTGAATTGTTGAATGGACCATATAGTATCAGTTTGGTTACAGCGTTCAGGAGACTCTTTACCGTGGTACTTAGTAACCACAACCCCAACAGCAGTTCCAAGTAAGCGGTTCGTAGCGGTAATCTATATAATATTCGACTCTACCGGGTGTTACTAAATTTTACATATCGTTTGCGGCCTGCCGCTGTCTCAACGCTACGTGCGATTTACTCTGAGCTCAATCGATGTATTTGTTTTATTTTTCCCTTATGAATAAGGTGTTTGAGACTACTAATTAATCCATTTTCGACACATAAACATTTAATCTATTAAAAACTTTTGCTGTTTATTTTTATTTTATTTAATAACTCCCGTAATATGTTAACATTTTTTTTTTGTTTTCTTTAAGTTTTCATTAATTGAAATGAAAATTGAAATGAAATTGAAATGAAAAGTACATATATTGTGATTTTTCTTATTATATACTTTTCTCGCCCTTTTTGTATTTATTTCGTTTTTATGTCTGAGATTTCTTTAACAACTACTTTATTTATTTATGCACATCGTAAGTGTACCTACGCTCACGTGATTGTACGTACATATCAGTACTGGATGGTTTTATAAAACTTCTGAAAGAATGCACAAAAGGAGGATTATGATCGCCCCTCGCTACGGACGCGTTCCCAAATTAATTCACGTCAAATTGGCTTAATTAGGTACCCACTTGATCACAGTAATTAGATTACCATATCGCTACTACCGACATAGTAACAGATGATTAATTGATGTTTAATAATGCCAGGTAAAATGTGTTGTTGTTGTGTAAATGTAATTGTTATGATTTGTATGTTTCAAAACTTTCTTATATTCATTTATTTGAATAACCGAATCTTTTGTTCTGTCTCCTTGTCTGTCTTCGACGATCTTTCTCTCTCTCTTTCTCTCTCTCCTTCTCTCTCTGTAGTCATAAACTCATGGAAGTATGGTCCGATATTATGTATTATTGCCAGTTGTTGTTAGCGTTGCCCTTCTGCTAAAACGTGATGCTTGCAGAAACGTTTTGGTGCTTAAGCATATTACTGACAGAACTTGCTTTTAATTCTACTTTAATTATTATTTTCATTTGAATTTATTACATATCATTACAATCCTTCTTTTTAGTTCACTGTTGGACACGGAGCTCCTATTGTAGTGAAAAAGTTGAATATGATAATCTACTGCGTTGAACAAGGGTGCCATGACAGATATGTTACGCTTCAAAGAAATATTAAGACAAATTTTAATGCGTAGGATAGCACGTGCCTTAGAGATATATTTTGTACTATATATCAAATGCTATTTCGAGAAAAACATTCTATTAATTTGTTACGGAAATATATGAAAGCACTCATTGTTGTTTTCACGGTAGAATTAACAAACGCCAGGCTCCAACGTCCAAATCGCTTACAATTCATGCTT
>DWMG01002920.1:0-12539 GCA_018244855.1 Elbella merops
GCCATCGCGCCCTGTCCTCGGCTTGTCGCATCCAGCATCTGCCTGCAGCCTTTCGCAGATCGTCATCCCACCGGGCCCGAGGGCGTCCTACACTACGTTTACCGAGCCCCGGTCTCCACTCCAAAACTTGTATTTAAGAATGTATTATAACAAATGGTGTAAACAATGGCGACTAATATATCTGCACGAAAAGTATTACTAAATTTACGCATGAATCATTAGTACTTACTTTTTTCATAAATGTTTTGTAAAGTACTTAGAAAATTTTAGGTACTGTCAAAAGTGTTTTGCAATAGTTTAAATCAGTGTAGAATTTACATTCACAAAACGTCATTGAATATTGATAGGAACGTATCGACGCTCGCTTTTAAGCAAACACATAATAACTGACGCGTTAAAAATTGATGTTCAAATTGAATGTGGAATAAATGTTCTATTGAAAGCTGGTATTAAAAATGGTTTCTGTGTTTGTCACTATAGTTTCAATAACTGCCGATACATAAATAATGATTTTTTTCCCGCTGGAAAAAAATATTTGCGTCATGGGTTTTTACGCTTGGTTATTTAAAATTAATCTGATTATTTAAAATTGGAATATATTTTTACGAGAAGCCCACGTTTGTAATTGTTAAAATTTGTTTTTTCTTTAACTGAATGTTTCTTTTAATATATATCTCGTACAGTCTGTTAAAATGCTTAGTTGTGCCGTATTATTTTTAAAATTTGCGTGTGGAATTCCATACAAATTCATAGGATTTATTACAATTGTATATCATATTATCATCACAAATCCGCAGTGGAGCAGCATGGTAGAGCATGCTCTATATCTACTGCATTTGCAAACTATGCCCGGCACTATGACGTAGAAAAAGTTGTATCCATATAAATGTATGCCTCTGGCTACCGCTGTATTAATAAGTAACATATCTATAACGTAGTGGTCATTAATTCTAAGATTTTTCAATATTCGTGTATAAAGAGACTGCTGAATATAGGAGTAGCACTTCTGGTCTTTTAGGACCGAGACATTTCGCACTCGGTATTAACTGTCTACCCTATATGGTCTGTCTACCCTACCTACCCTGGCGTGGAGATTTAAAAATAACAAAAACTTTTCAATTTCCACGTGGGTAGATTCAAAAAACATTATTATTATAACACACGGCACCCAAACTAAAAACAGGTCGACTTGAATACAAAGTAAATGAAGTTAGCGCAACGTTTTTCCAAATGTAAACTCGCGAACCGTAATATTACGAGAGTCGGATATTAACGCGAGCTTTAAATAAACGCCTCGAGTCGACGCTTTGTAAATCAGATGTGCGGTAATGCCTGACTCTTTGTTTAAAGGTGCACCGAGCAACTAAATAACCTTCGGATATAGGGACTTGCTTCACCACTGACGATACACTATGAGAATAAAGATCTTACGTTTTCTGATCGACAGTAAAATAAGAGTGACTGACGATTCACTACGAGAATAAAGGTCTGACGTCTTCTGACCGACAGTAAAATGAGAGTGAGTGACAATTCACTACGAGAATAAAGGTCTGACGTCTTCCGACCGACAGCAAAATGACAGCGACTGACGATACACTAAAGGGAATAACGCTCTCACGTATTTCGACTGAGACCAAAATGAGAGTTAGTGTCAGAGAACCCCGCCATTACTGCTGTGTACAATTTGGTCACTCTATTGATGCTTTGTTTAACAGCTCAAATGTCATCTTGGTATGTACTACTATTTATATAAAATATGTAAGCGATATACTGATTGTTAAGATACGCTGTATTACTTCAACTTACATTTTCAAAACTTGCACTTTATTTGGTATCTTTTTGGAATTACATTCTTTGTTTTTAAAACTGTACGGAACGGACATTTAAATTTATATAATAATTAATTTGTATGTTTCTCAAGTAAGTGACATTGTATTTGTCTTTTTTGAGAAATAAAAATCTTTGACCAATATTAACGCCAGGCCTCCTCCGGCATAGGCAAAGAGCACAGAGTACTAAGTATCTCGATCCATACTGATATGACATGACTCTTTCATATTCAGAACTCTTTATACATGCACGCCGTTTTCGAAATTTCTGAGTCTCCGTTCTTCACAAAGCTGTTATATTAAACTATGTAGATTAAATAATATTAACTTCACGTTTACCATAATGTAGGTAGCAAAGAATATCGATAGTCAACCGTTTATGAGGGCAATTTATAAGGAAAATTGTATTTTGTTTAAATTGTAGGTGTTACGAACACATTCCACTTTGTAACCGTATGAAATTGATTTAGCATGTCCATACCATAATACTTTTAGAGTAGAAACTTTCTCAAGGTTATAACTATGTTGTACCTACCACCTTTACAGTTATACCTTTTGTATTATTTGATCCAAATTCAAAACTATTGAAACCAAGGGTCGTATAGAAGCTGAAACTACAACTTTGAATGTACACTAACTAATATAAAATATACAGTTGAACATACTCGTATCAACATATGGACCGTATATGTAAGCTAAAACTCGGAATTTACGATTAACACTGTGTATTAAAGTTAAAGGCGATCTTGAGAGCATCTCTCAAAATCACAAATTGCATAAATTTATGCCCTATTACATAATAATACTCTATGTATGTCTGAATCTAGATAGGGCCGGTAAAAAACGCACGATGGAAACCGAGCGGAAAACAAGCGGCAGAGGACAGCAACATCGCGATCCACGTCACTCCACCAGATGGCGAAGAAGACGACGAGTTCGTACCGCCGCTGCGCACGCGCCGCAAAATGAGCAGCCCGCTCACCGCGCTGCCCGCTGCTGAGTCGTTTGGCAATGTATCCGGTGTGTACTCCTTCAGTTTTATCTTCCCACTTTTGAGCACGGGTTTCCTCTCAGAAGGAATGGTTTACTCAATGAATATTTCCTTTTATTGATTTTATTTATTTTACTTATTAATGGATACAGGGGTAGAATCTTTTATTACTGTTAACAAAGGGCAAACTTAATGGCATATTGCATTTACCACATGTCAACCCAGGTGATGATGAAAATATGATGTGGGCTATCTGATTAATATTGAAGTACAAGAAGTTTAATTATTCCATTTATGAGGCCAAATATTCAACGTAGATTTTGCGCTCGAGGTGCTCTTTTTAATGAACACAACGAGTCTCTTAATTACATTTGTAAGAAAACAGCATACGACTGATAAGAATATGCATATTTTGCACATATCATAAATGTTGACTGGCTTGTTGGTCAAGTGGTTGCAAGTGCGTTTTATTGTACTTATAATCCTCTCGTTCTAAAAAAAGATCCGTGTCCAATAATGGATCATTGATGAGAATCATGATGATAAGCATAACTTTTTAAATTTCAGATATCCTTCGATCCTCTCCATCGCGTTCGTTGTCGCCCTTGGACCGAACAAAGCGGCGCTTCAGCACGATGGTGTCCAGCGCGGCCGCCACCGCTGTCTCCCGTCGTCTCTCTGCCACGATAGGCTGGTGTCTAGCATCGCCAACGCAAGTTAAGCCACAAATCGTGCGTCAAGGGCGCGCCCTCTGCCTGCAGTACATAAAAACTCAAATACGGAGATCTGCAACTTGTCCAAATAAAGTAAGGCCTTATTTAGACCCTATCAAGCGTTACTATATTGATATATGCATTTGACGCGACTGTTAGTAGAAACAGTCCATGATACTTTGGCCAGATTATATAACTATTAGTCATGGATTACGAAGCCAAAAAGATGACAGCATAATTACGCTTACACTTGTCTAGACTTATATAATTATATTATCGAACATCTTTTTCCATTATTAGTACTTCAATTTAAGTATTCCAAGAACTACCAATTTTGAATATCATTATTAGATTATTATATAGCTCAAGAGATCTGAGCCAGTAATTTAACGTTACGACTATAGACTTGTAAGCGACTTTCAAGTAATCAATGTTATTTTTGTATAATGTAGTGTTAATTTTAATAATGAATTTTCGAATCCTGTCTGACTGTTATTTATGGCAGTAAAAATATAATAACGATTCTGACAGAACGTGTGTTGCCCACGTGTAGTGTAAAAAGAAGAAACTATTATACGGTATAGCATTCGCGCGGTTTTTTACCAATTATAAATGAATATTAATACTTCATTTCTCTCCCCAAAACATTTCATTGTTATAGCCAATTATTTACTTGTGTTACTCATTCTTTTGCAGCAAATAGTCACGAAGAAAATTCAACAGATGCTAGAAACGGAATGTCCTGAAGAGGCTATGACTAATGCTGAAACGGGTGTGTTCACGGCGCTGCGAGCGTTATGCGCAGCGCTCGAGAGAAAGAGGCCCGAAGCATTCCGACACGTTGCGCGTCAAGCTACGCGCGCGCCGTCCACCATGCTGCGATCCGACACCGCTCTCTCAGAACTAGCTCTAGCTCTTGCACGTCGTATCACCAGAGAAAACATTACCTGGTCTAAGGTAAAATACTATTGTTAAAAGGAAAAACCCGGAAAATAGTGAAACCTTGCTTGATGATTTAGCCCCAGATAGGTACATTTTAACACATCCATTTGCCGTTCAGTAACAATTAGAAATAATTGTAAGGTTGGATTCTAATAAGTGCTCAGGTGTAACCCGGAAAGTGCAAATGCCTCGTACAAATTACAATTTACGACCATCTTGACTATGTCGAAATTGTGGTATGTTCTTGACTCTGCTATCCTTTGCGGTTTTATTAAGTGGAAGTGACGAACTAAAAATATCAGCTATTTTTAAAAGTAGGAAGTAATAAAAAGATGGAAGTAATAATAAGAAAAACTATTTTTAAAAGTATAAATAATTTCGAGCTACAACTAGCAAACCGAAGAGTGAAATTTTTTCCCGACCCTAATAATAAATTGTCTAACGGGTTCAGTTTAAAGGTACCCACTGGTTCGTAGACGTAGGAAATGCCTGTGAAGGAAAGTACTATAGACTACGTGGAGCAGGTACTGCATCTTAAACTCCACGTGAAACAGGATGCATGTCAGTTTGAGAAAAGTTAGACCACATTCTAGAAGCTACAGCTTTATGACATTGCAGAGAATTGTTGACCGTGTTGATTGACGAGAAAGCTAAACATGATAATACCTACCAGATAACTGCGAACATTAGCAACTTTATTATCTATATTGCTTGAATGATTTAAAACAGACATTTGCAACTAAAATTTATCTTCATATTTTATTTGAGTTTAAAGAAATATTTTTAATGAAACTAAGGGAATTTGTAATATTTTAGTAAGATTACAAATTAATGATTCAGGCACTGGAGATAAAGTGAAGTCGTGTGCAATCAAATAAAATATACGTCTTTTTATGGGGTTGGCCTTGTAGAACAAAAGCATTTCCGAAGCCGACGTGTAGGTACAAAATTAAACGTTACAATGAATCAAGGGACGTTCATTTGATTTTGGGGAACAAAAAAGAAATAGCTCTCTGTGGTTTCCGCTGTTTGCAAGAAACCATGTTAACAATGAACAATTTATTGAATTGAAATTAATGAGGGTTATATCCGTGCGAACCCGGGTATGTTGCTATAGGGGTATTTGCCAGGGTCGAAAATTCCAAACCAGTTTCATTTGCAGTATTAGTTGCATATAAGTGAATACGTGATAAGTGATACGTTGCATATAAGTGTATAAGTGAATACATGATACGAGTATTTTAGATGCATTGTTATCACTTTGGATATAAGTTTTATTAGGAACTATAGTTGCAAATGTGGTAGGGAAAAAAAGAAAAAAGCAAAAAATTAAAAAAATATTTTTTTTTTGCCGAGAGACAATGTGCCATAAAAGTATAATATTTTCAGAATTACGAGCCCAAATCAGAGCGTAAATATTTAAGTACAAATTAGTCACTAAACGAAACGACAATTACAGAGAAAAAGACGTTATATACCGACATTATTTCAGCTTGTAAAAGGGTAGCATTCTCTGGCACTTATTATAAGTGCCCAGACATAAAAACCTTTTTCGCTAACCACTTTGACCCACTCTTATAAAAAATGTGGAATATTTAATGAGACATCATTACATTGCAGATAGCAGCTATTTATTGCGTATGTGGAGCATTGGCGAGAGAGGCAGCTGAGGTAGCTGAAGGAGAACCAGCCCTGGAACTAGTTACAGCTCCGGCTGCTGCCATAGCAGATATTTTGCACGAGGAACCTGGGTCCTGGATCGCCTCTCACGGTGGATGGGTAAATTCCAACATTTTTCTCTAAATTAAGGTTATCACGCAACGTCATACCTGTATTTACGCTTACGGGTAGGCAGAGGAGTGTGGTATACTCTCAAGGTTTACAGCTATACTATACGTCAATAAATTGAATTTATTTGTGAAATTGACAAGATATTTAAAATTTCAGGAAGGTCTAATCGAGCGACTACGAGGTAGTGAACGAGACCAGCATTCCGAGAAGACTCTCCGACTAATAGTCTTCTTTTTTGTAACAGTATTTTTAATCTTGCTACTTTTGCGATGGGTGATTCATTCGCAACCGTCTTATAATGAATAAATTATTTTTTAAACTATTAATCATAATTGTTTTATTACATAATAACACTATAAATATACTAAGAAAAAAGTTAGAGGCTCTAAAATTATACGCACAGTAATCGTTACATTACCACATTTTTTTTAATTTAATATAAAGGAAAGTAACATTACACGCCTTCGTGTTGAATTCGATAAAAATCTTATTAAATTAAATTCACGTATTGTTATAGGTACTCATAATCACACCGACAACAGAAATATATACAGAGGCTTTAACAACAATCAGAAATTAATCAACAAAGTTTTTTTAGTTATATTCCATTATACAGTAAGATGTAAACCAAGGCACGGTTCAATTTATGGAATGCTAGAGGTATGTTAGAAGTTAAAAATGTACTAGCTGCATTTTATCATCTGAAAATCATCTTTAAACTGAAGAGAAACGACACAAAAACCTTATTAGGTTTTTTCTTCATATTATTAGACGTTAGGCTAGCGTTTGGCAGCGATCCCACCTAATGAAATGCACGACTGCGTCGAGAGATTTACCACATGTGCCTACGAAAATTCTATTCAATCTTATTTTTAAGAGTCCTAGGTTATATAAATCTGGACACAATACCGTTAGGAGTTTCCACTTAAACAAATACATTGTGTTATCTACATAAGGCACAGAATCGGCATTTGGAAACTATTGCACCCACAAGCCCACAAGAAGCGATCAAAGCCACCTAACGGCTGTTTCATTGCAGTTTGAATTGACTTGTAGTAGGAATATAATTATGTATATACCGGAACATAGTTATGCGAAAGCGATTCATTACTATCTTACTAGGAATATAATTATAATACGGTTCAAGTCTAGTGATATAGTTATATTACTGGATTAAGTTTAGTGAAATGATTGTAGGAGTGTAGTGCGGGGGTGCGGAGGTGCGGACATAGTAATATGTTTATTTGTAACGACACTATGTTCGTATAACTATGTTCCCGTATATAATCATATTCCTAGGGATATAACTATATTACGGTTTTAACTATCTTTCTGCGACATATGCAACCTTGATGCTTAAGTTGAAATTTGCTCATATATAAGTGAAGCATGCGTTTTAATGGTAATTACTGATTATAAGCAGTGATAGGAAGCATTGATATCATTGTGAGGAAACCAGCACACCCTAGAATTTATAGAAAAAAAAATTCTAAGGTGTGTGAAGTTTGCCAACCCGCACTTGGCCATAGTGGCAGGCTATGGCCTTAACCCTCTCAATATGAGAGGATATCTACCCGTATTCCAAGAATGGAATGATAAACGGGTCGATTATTATTTTTATTATTTTTATGGATAATATGTATAGCAGATATATATATGTATATATGGTTTCAGATTAAAGATGAATTCGTTAACGTTGGTGCTGCTAGTTCTGGTCGCTATGGCAGCGATTACAGACACTAAGCCATCGCCTTGCAGGTAAAGACATGTTTTAAACTAAATTATTAATCACCTTAATAGTGCCAT
This sequence comes from Elbella merops, assembly GCA_018244855.1. Classification (NCBI taxonomy): domain Eukaryota; kingdom Metazoa; phylum Arthropoda; class Insecta; order Lepidoptera; family Hesperiidae; genus Elbella; species Elbella merops. Next base: position 8,073 of record DWMG01002920.1, read on the forward strand.
GAATACAATTGATTGTATTCACTATCATTATATAAATTGTACTCAATGTATAAAAATGACAAACAAGTAATAAAGCATAACATCACGCCTGTGTATACCCGAAAGTGTAACAGAGGAGTGCAGTACCTACCTACACGCCCACGATTCACTTGTTATGTTGTAAGTCCCACCATGGAATAAAAGTATTGGAGCAAGCCACAAATTGTATGCTTTATATAATAGGATTTTTCGGACATTTTATTTAATTACGATTAAAGTGCAATTAAAAGTTTAAAGTTGATTATAATGATATCCCTCGTTTAATAAAACGAATTAATGAAATAAATTAAAATATTAATTATTATCCATGATTATATAGCTAAACTACACAATCTTACATATTTTTGGGTTGAAACAAAGAAATATATGTCTTTGTAATAATATATAAGCACATTATATTTTTATTTAATTTTATACTGCTTATTGTTGTAAGTGTTTTTTCGTACATTTCCAGAAAAGATAAGAAGTCTAAGGAAAATGACGGTGAAAAATGTAAGGGGGTATGTATGGCATATTTTTTATTTACTGATAAGTATCATTGACATCATCAATAATGCTATCATATCGTTCGCCCCTTTTCATAATGAGAAGTGTAAGCAAATAAGCCAAGTTTCACCATGCTGGCCACATCCGTTAGCAGATTTCATACGTTCAAACACTATTGTGTTGTTTAATAAATCATGAAACCAAGACATAAGCGGTTACTGAAGACTTCTACGAGTACAATATCATGTTTCTTACAGTATTGTTGAGATATGCTTTGTACCTACATACATATATCGTTATATGAAAGGACTTGTAACAATGAAAGTCACAAAGGAATGTGACAAAAATATTGCCGATGTAGCTGTGGGGTATAGTAAATTAAAGTTATATTGGACGATCGTAAAACGCACATTTTTTAAAGATATAGTTGCGCGATAATATTTGCACCCAGTATACGCGAAATGGGCTAAATGGTTGGCTGACCTACTAAGGTTACGACGTTTTCTTATTAGCTATTTATTTCTTTCTAACAAAAGCGGAAACTGTGTCATGTTGACCATGACGTCAATATGGAATCTTGATGAAGTATGTTTTAATGAAGAGCTAAATATTGTTATCTTATCATCTTGCACTTAAACGGTATTTTACCAATAAGGCTGGCTGACATGTGTGGCAAAGGTTTGTATGTCACCGTAAAACGATTGTAAATATTATTATTAACTATCGATTATTATTAATAACATTTCGCAAGTTCTACATATTGTAATGTTATGTCTTTTAATGTGATGCGATACAATTAATAAAACTTGAAGTAAAGTGAGTGCTCGTTAATTTTGTTCGGTTATTATTACGGCTGTTGCCTAATATACACTTACAACCTTTCTTTTTTCATATTGAGCAGAACAAAACCAAAGAAGAAAAGGAGGAATCGTCATCATCCTCGTCTTCGTCATCGTCTTCTTCATCTGAGGAAGATAATGGAAAATGTGGAAAGGTTAGTGAACATTTTGTAGTGAAGTAGTAGGGATTTTTGTAATGGCAACATTTTTTATATTCTCAGAAAAGGGTGCAGCGGTGATGGTCTAGTGGTTAAGAATGCAACCTCTCACTCCGGGGGTGCTGGGTTCAAATGCATGGCGCGCTCCTCTTTACAAAAGTGCGCTTTAACTGTGACTTTAACTCTCTCAATATGAGAGGAGACCCATGTTTCAACAGTGGAATGATAAATGGGTCGATTATTATTATTGACTGCCTCGTTGATCGAGTGGTTGCAAGCACGACTGGCGATCGAGAGGTCCTGGATTCAAATCCCGGGTCGGGTACTGTTGGATTTTTCTAATTTAGAATTTGTACGAGTGACTCGGAGTCTGGATCTGTGCCCGGTGTATGGCAATAGGCTCACCACCTATTCCATGGGACATAAACGTAACTGGTAAAACGTGGAAGTGTATTAGACTCCTCTGTCTACCCCTTCGGGGATTACAGGCGTAATGTTACTTTATTATTATTATTAAAAGGGTTTAATGTGGGAAGCAGATACATAGAGATATGAGACGTTTCCATTAGCTCAAGCTATGTGTGACCGACACTTACACACACATACGAGCTGTACAAGTATTTACAATATGCCGCTGCAGCATGGCATACAGCGCTTTGAGGTTGATGTTTTTTAGGTTTTGATATTTTTTGAAATTCAATATCACTGCTATACCTACGAGTATTTTTGTAAGGTAATTGTTATTAAAAATGCGTTTCGTTCTGAAGGGAATAAGACGCCGCTCTACGTTTGTAATAGGCGTCTGCGACCAAGTTTAATAGCAGATATAATAATGGTCACTGTACTCAGAGCAAAGTTGCTAATGTATATTAACTAAGTAATAGTCTAATTAACAAGTAACACTCACTAATTTGAAAGATAATAGCAATCATGTTGGACACCTAGCTGTCTGCTCTATGGCTACAGATATTTAAAAAAGAAGGTCGCCACAGTTGTAGTTACAATTTGTATATTATAGGTGCACAGATTAAAAAGATCCTTTTTTTATCTAGTCACTGTTATCAATATTATTTTTGATTTACAATTTATTTATCGTTTTTTTATATCTCCGTATTACAAAAAAGTTACATATGTAGGAATTTAATCTTAACATGTTGCTTTAGAAATGTTGTAGGTACATTAAAGAAAATAGCCTCAACTTTCCACACAGTTTAATATGACATTAAACCACGCGACAACTTGAATAAAAGTTATAATGTAGTCATAAAACAATAAATTAGTCTTGTGGTAGCTGCTGGCTGCCTCTTCGTAATATCTGTCTATGGCGTGTTGGTAGAAAATGTGCTCGAGCATTAAGTTATTTCTTTGTTAAATCAAATGTTGAATGCCTGTACCATTGGTTGAGAGGTTACAAGTAACACTGCTGATCGAGAGATTCAAGGTTCGATCTCCGGATCGGGTACTATTTGGCTCTGAGCCTAGATTTGTGCCCGGTCTATGACAATAGGCTCATGCCCTATTCCATGGTGAGACGTTAAATATTACAGGTGAATAGACGGAGGGCACTGCACTCTGCCTACTTCTTCGGGGAAGACTTTATTTAAATGTTGAATAATGTTTCCAAGCTGCATGTAACTAACACATAGAAAATATTGTTTGGCTGATTTTCTAATTGTTTGCATTCGTAAACGTAATGTCATGTCTTTATAGACAGGCATTATTCCCCTGAAGGGGTTTGGCGGGGAACTGTTGTAAACATCTACGTTTCAGCAGTTACGTATATATCAGGTACGCAGCACCACCATGGAATACGTGTTTGCCGATTTAAAGATATTATGTTCGCTAATTTACGTACAATATTTTTCCTAAAATATACTTATTTCTGGAACAGTATAATACGCTGTTTAATTTTACAATACTAATATAATATATTTGACAGGGAAAAGGCCATAAAGGTGGTTCGTCTTCGTCTTCGTCTTCATCGTCTTCATCTTCATCGTCGTCGTCATCCTCAGAAGAAGACGATGATAAGAAATGTTAGAAAGGCACAATATTGAGATATGTAGGTAAGTGACCGTATACCTAAGTGTTTCCTTTTCTCTTCGGCTTCCAGGCTAGTACGATTGGTTGTTAGAGACGAAGATTTGCAATCAGTATGTAGACTTGAAAAAGACCCTATGCTAATGATATGTTCTTATCAGTAGGTATGTAAATTCAGTACAAATTCATATTTTGAGAAATCAGTCAAAGCTATGGTTCTAGGCCTGATAATGATTAAGATAATGTTTAAGTAATTGCAACGCGGTCTGTCAATGGAGGCAGTTCAATTAGAAAACAGTTTAATTATTTCGATGACTTTATTGGACAAATTAATTGTTTTATTAATACGGTTAAATGTGTGTTGTAACTGTAACGTATACTGCATTTAGTTAGCAGAATACTGCATAATATACTGTTCTAGTTTCTGTCTAAAAGTCCAAAATGTTGCCAGTCAGAAATGTAATGTTCTTTTTTAATTTGTATTCAAGAGTGAAGCCTTGTTTCTATCTGACATGTTTTTACTATTCTCGTAATGTGGTTGTAAGTTATCACAAACACACACGTTACAATCATAAGTTTTTATTCTTTTTCAGCCAGAGAAATGTTATGAAGATTAAGTAATGTTAAGTTGCACATGTTAAGACTATGGATTAAGTAAAATGATATTTTTTAACCGAATTATTTTATATACTTATTCACTAGCTGACCTGGCGAACTACGTACCGCCTAACAACAGTTTCTTTGCCCTCGCATTTTAAATCTCTGCTATCTGTTAAAATTTTCATTTTAATGATATTCTGTAAAGGGCTGTTTTAATCTATATTACAAACACAACGTAACTAAAGTATTTCATTGCTTGGAAAATAATACCGTATTGTTTAAAATAGCTTCGTAAATAACCCATT
>DWMG01002921.1:0-12537 GCA_018244855.1 Elbella merops
CACAGAGTATAATAAAATATCAAGTGTCAAGTAAACATACTAGAAAATATTTTAACACTTTACAAGGTCTATTAGTGCATCTCCTTTATTAAATAGCTTACTGTTCAAAATATCTGTTAATGTTTAATATTACGTCGACTGGTTGCAACTCTGCGTACATTACAATGCAGGACGTAGCTCACTGTAAAATGGCGGAGCTGGAGCTTACTCGCTGCTCCGAGGGAATCGCCCTCGTCTCCCGCGAAGAAGTCTCAAGTGGAGAATATTTACAATAAGCATGAATATTTTACGTTATCTTTTAAGTAAAATTTATTTTTATATGCTTGTACTGTAAATATAGGTGCGTTTTCTACTCCCAGTTATATATATACCTTTAAAACAAGTTTTATTTTAAATTTTAAATTTTTAATTATTGTTGACATTAGTAGCGTGTGGGTTTAATTTCATGATGAAAGATTAGCAATATCAATATGTAGTAAATCTCACAATATAATAAAATGTGGTTTTTTAGTAGACCGACCAAAGGGTTTCCCTATCTGATATTAGATGATCACCATCACCCGTCCACATTTGTTTCTAATTTCACAACGTTTCAACCTCATTTTTACCTACCCTGTATATGCACGGACCCCACAAGCACAAATGTTCGGTAGCAGCGTTTCTGCAGCTGGCCGTTTATGGTTTTGCCAACTCCAATAAAATAACTAGAATCGAAGGGTTGAAGATCGAACTCAGTGCTCAGTGGGTGTTATTGGAGATGCCTATGTCCAGCAGTGGACAATGACGGCCTGATAATGGTGATGATGATGAATAAAAAAATGTATTTTCTCACGTTAATATTTCATCATAAGAAGGTTGACGTTAGCATTGTTGAGTCGCTGAACACAGTACAAGTAATATTTTGACGATAGTCTGTTGACATGCTTCCCAATAAGTATGCGGAGCCAGAGCTGCAACGGTTTTCATTAAAATAGATGCCCATTTATTTGTTCTGTTGGCTTCATGCAGTTTATTTTGAGTGGTATGCGATATTTCTTCTACCATACACGAATTGAACGTAGCGAAATATACGCCCGTCTCGTATAATGAAACTTTTCTCATTCCACGCTAGTTATATGCTCGTAAATCTTTATTTCAATTCGCGGTGCACGATGCATCAGACGGTAGCTATAGTGCGTAATAAACGGTTTCTTTTTAATTGCATAGGCCCTTTGCAAGAACATGCTTTGAGTTTTAGTAATCCAGACAAAACGTAAGCGCTCCGAATTGAATTATGGATAGTTACAAAGACCTTTTCATTAGTGCCAAGCTACACCAAGTTCATGCGTAAATAGAGCCGAAAATTCTTTGTTTTTATGTTTTTAAAAAATATAGTTACGTCGTATTTGTAGAATATTGTTTCAACGTTTTTCTAAATTTAATATTTCTTTAAGAGTAATTTTTTTTGTTGAAAATCACTGATATCTTCCATCACTAGCGGGATTCCTCGATTTTTTATTTGAAAATTACATTCATAAATAACATAGTCATTCCGAAGACGTAGGCAGATAAGTATAGTACCTACTCCCACGTTTCACCTTTAATGTTATACGCAAATTAAAAATTACGGTATTGGTTAAAGTATAGGTACTAAAAGTTATATGTCTTTAATTTATACTATTTCATGTATGCTGTACCAAAATTGCTTGGTTTTGTACTAAGCGCGTAGACGGACCTACAATTGGTAGTGGCGAGGAAGTTACATTCCTGCTTGCGGTGTGCCATTCTGTGGCGGAATGAAAACCGGGCCTTCAGTATGTACACGTGATGTGTTTCCTAGCTTACACCTATTTTTATGTGATTGATGCGAGTTTGCGATGTATTCAACGAAATTTGTAGTCTATAAGTACTTAATTTATATTCCCTTAACAGGAATTTCGAACATGTGAATTTCGATAACTTTTTATTATGAAATGCAATTACTATATTTATTTATTTATTAATCATAACTTAAGACTAGCATTACAGGCTAAGACTAATTCGCTATCCTAGTTTTTTTTTAGTACTTTCATTACAATATGTATTACGTTTGTATGTTATTTATAACTATAGATTTTAATTAAATTATAGGCATTACGGTATTAAAGCTACATCGTTACTGCAGAAATAATTTAATAATCTTAACACAATAATAAAAGAAATATACCTAATTAAAACAGAATACTTAAATTCAAACTTAATAAAAATAACAGCACTTCCTCTCTGCTTCCCGCCCTTCCACTCGTCAAAACTTAAAATTTGTACGTTGCTAGTGTTGCATGCAGTTTTAAATGTCTTATACTGGCAAAGTGTCTTGTTGAACGGGTATTATTAGAAACGTGGCGCAAATCCAGCGCGCGACAGTCATCCGACAGGTATCGGGCGCGGACCCATTAAGGCGCTTCCGCGCGGACGCGTCGCGCGACTCGACGTCACTTCGGAACGCTGTTTAAAAGTACCTGATAACTCATCTTGTTTAGTTAACTTGGGAACTGTCATGTATTCGAAATTTAAAAAGGCTCCAGTTATTCAAGGTATTCGCTACACAGTTATTCGCTACAGGCAATTTGGCTAGCGTGGCAGAATATGGTATTGTAATCAACGACATTGTACAACAATAATTTAATAGATGAAGACAATATAATACAACAAACAGATATGATTCGATGGAGAACAAGACTCACCTATTTTGACTAAATAGGCTCTTTACTGACTGATGAGAGGGTTAGAAGTCCACTAAATGGGCGTGCGTGCACGTATGAAGAAAGTTAGGTCTGTAAGGTCAGAAGTATTTGGTATTCGATGCTCACTGCGTACACCTTTAAAGGCCTGGTGTGAGGATAATATGGTAATAATCAAAGTCCATTGTTGAAGTTATATTACCAACTTTTGATCATTGATTTAAAAACAAAATGTTAGCGAATAGATTCACTCTCGACAAACTAGAAAAACGCGTTTCCATCCAACTTTTTATTTAGATTTTCACGGTCTGCACTCGTTCACAGTTCAATGGAATTCTGAATCCTATTCCATTGCCTAGCCACGGCACATAAAAACACCGAATGGTTAGTTTTACAGCATAGTTCGTAATTAAAAATCTTTTCAGCCTTTTAGAAATTCACATCGAATTTTGATGGCCGTTGCACTGCGTTGACAGGAACTGTTGATTGATTTGATATGATGGACCCTTTCTCCACACATGTATACATTTGAGCAGAGATTGCAAACGTTCAAAATCTTTATGTCACTTAGATACAGCAAAAATACGAGGGCTTACAATGTACGGCCATAATGGAACTTAATAAAACGTATGTGATATCTAGGTATGTATATTAGATTTATTTTTTTGTCTTTTTTTCATAAAGAGTCTAGACGAGACATTTGAAAGTTTATTACATAATGTGTAATATGAATCAAGTTTGGCTCGTGCTGGTTTCAACTTGCTATTTACATTGCCAACGACCATCAAAATATATCAAACATAAATTTACACAGCAGTGTGGTTAGTTACTATTTCGTGTTCATCAAACATCCATCTCGGTGTTGATACACGCGGCTGCCTCAGGGTCCGTCCCACTCGAAGTACTCAACTCGCTGAAACTTTCCTAGCTTGTTTGGGATTTGGCAATATTCCACTTGACCTTGCTCTGTATGAGTTTAACCATCGCTGAAGTCATTATCAAGTTAGCAAAAAAAATAAGTCCAAACAGGCTCAAAAACATAATTGTTTTTATTTTTTTTTGTGCCCAAATAACATGGAACGTAGCAGCCTGTAGTACTGAAAATTATCATTATAACATTTAATTATATTTCGTTATAAAATTACGTATAAGAAAACGGAAAAGAGTGGGATGCAATAAATCGGTTACAAGATACATTGTTTTTCTTATTAGAAGAAAGAAAACATGTACTGAATCACTTGGTTGCTTCAGTCAGTTGCTTGAGATTTAATAATACAATTGAATTCCAAATTTTATAAAATATGTGCTTACGTGTGTAAAAAATATACCTTTCAAGTACGTAACATAAATATGCTTGACCTATAACGCACAAAAGGGTTATAAGGTACAGAGACTACTTTGTAAATTTTCCAGGTATTCGCGAGGGCCGATATATTTCAGAACTCAAAAAGCTAATGTTCGCTATTCATTCCTCCCAGTAAAACAAGCAAGTCATGTTTCATATTATTTTTTACTCGCTTTGGTGAACACGATACGGTATATGAATACGGAATTATCTGGCTCATAGCGTGTACGGTAAGGTAAGAATATGCATGTCGTTTTTAAGTCGCATAACAGTTCGCATAACTGTAAATGTGATATTATTATTGATTGGCTTAACTAATTAGGTCACATATTGACAGACAGAGTTAGAAGTCTATGAAATCGGCGTCTATATATGAAGAAGCTGATAAATACAGAATAAGCACGTCAGATATATAAGTATAGAAATATTTGGCACTTGGAGTTCTCTGCCTACCCTGAAAAAGACCTGGCGTGATGGTAAAATTTTATTAACATAATTTGAAAGGGAGGAGGATAGACGAAATCTAAGAGTTACTGTACTATACTTCTCTGCCTCTCCCTTCGGCGATTACAGGATTGATGTTACGTTTTGTCACATCTTCAAAACTAGCAGGGTAGTTGAAAAATTACTTTTCGATTTGTAATAATTGGTAGGACTAGTGTCAAAAGTTGTAATAGGTATACGTCCCCCATCTCTACCAAAATCTGAAGAGCTAAAATTTCAAGATAATTGAACTAGTATTAATTATATATTTTTAATGATTTTTTAAATATCATATGCTTTGTTGGTTTGAGTCCTGAGATATTTTCTTTAACTCATAAATAAATAAAAATATAAAGAACCTGGATACCTAGATACGAGTATTTGACTTATAACACAGTGGGTAAATGAATATAATGTACCACAGAGAGACAGCTTAGTTGTCACGGAAGCCTTTATTGTCTATACGCCCACACGTAGTTGACTCTTTATACGTTCTTGGTACATAAGTATCTGGTCATGTAAGTGGATACTATCCTAACTATTTGTAATTGTACTTATAAAAGAAGAGCCTTTGAATAAAACATTCACAAACGATAGGCTATTTACTCCTTCTGTATATATTCTGTAAGTGGAACAATAATCGTAAATCAAAACAAACATTTACCACGCCCAGAGATGTAACGTTATGAAACATGAAAACGAATCACGAATTTATTCGCGTTATATTCAGTTTTTTTTTATGAAACCGCAGGTGTCTTTTATATGACAACGTTTTTTCTTTTAATATTATTCACATCTTTGATACTCTACGTCCCCTTGAATATTTCTCGCACCCCAGTTTTTATGTTCGTATGGGAATTCTGTTTTGATTTAGTTGAGTTCGCTGTTAATATTGTTCTCAAGTAAAGGTTTTATTTCATTTTTCTCGTGTGTATTGGATGCCCGTTATTTCCAACAAGCTAAAATTACGATTTTCACGAACAAGTTATTCCGTCCGAGCCATTCGCGACGTTTAGCTGGTTTGAGTACAACATTGACTGGTAGTATATAGTTTTGTTTTATGTACGAGTAGTTTAAAAATTATGCCTTAGTTATATAGCCCATAAGAAGACGCTTTTTTGGATTTTATCCCACTGGTTAGTTTTTATATTGACTCATTTGAATCGAGAACTGCGGGTTTGATTCCAGTTCGGAGCAAATATTTGTGTGATGAGCTTCAGTGTTCTTTCTGAGCCTGGGAATCCAATTATCTATGTTTGTTTTCTATCTATTTAGGTTAAAGCACATAGTCCGTTTATTAGTATAGTACCTACTGTTTTTGTCTCGCTTGAGATCAGACGGCCGTATAGTCGAAATACCGATCAATGTTTATTTGTGAGTCGGAAATTTATTAGCAATGTTCAAATTATTAGGATACTAAGTAAGTCGTTACGGTATTATTTTTTTTTCAATAGGCGGCGTAAATGTGTTTGTAGGCCTTTTGATGTTAAGTGATAATTGTACTCTTTAAATATTTATTCAAAATCTTCAAATACATCAACTTTGTTTTTGTTCTTTTTGTTTTTTTTTGCTTTATTTTGTTGCATGTCTTTCTACCATACAATTTAAACTACAGAAACGAAACACTCGTCCAAAGTTTCGAATTCTTACCTAGAAATTATATCACTTTCATAATTCGGTAGCATTATTTTATATATTGTCTATATACATAATTATTGCCCGATTAGTTTTATATATATATTTATCGGTTATTTATAGCCTACGCATTACGATTAAAGTACATTATATGATTTGCTTAAGTTCCAGTTAAGTCAGTGAAATCGTTTGGTCACGTACTGAAGTGCGGAGTCCTGTTCCGCGCAACCGCCACTTCGGAGTAAAATACCCGCCATTCTTTATCTAAATAATTTATCGCAACTCTTTAATTCTTTACAGCGTTCTATGGCGCTGCTACATTGCCGATGTAAAATACTTTTAAACGTTAATAAACATTCCTTTACTAGAACATTTACTAACAGTTGATTGGATATTAATTAAAATATATTTTGATAATGTTGCCACAATTTGCAACAGAATGTTACCTATGAAATGTTTTGTAAAGTTTTATATTAGTAACACTTGATGTAGAGGGTATAGCAGCAGTAGAATAGACTGAAGAGTTATTGAGTTTTTGTATGTGGTTTATATCTTGTAGTTCTTAATTAACGAATCATTGAGTAATATTTCAGTTGAAAATGAACACAGAACTATGTATCTTGAAAATCGGTGTATATTAACAGTAATATCTTGGAACTATAATGATACACGTTTCTTATCCAAATCACCAAGGAGTCCAACACTCTGCAGTGTCTATGTTTCTGGACACTCATAACCTGCTACTCTTTAAGGCGTGTAAAAGGGCTTTTTCTAGGCAACCGTGTTTCATTTTAGGATGCGTCTTCGGTTTCTATTACTCGGGATCTTACCTAAACGATAGCATGTTATGTAATAAAAAATCCAATGAAAACAGTAATAATGACGTAACTTCACGCCTGTAATCCCCGAAGAAGTAGGCAGAGGAATGCAGAACACTCCCATGTTTCACCGGTTACCTTTACGTCCCACTATGGACTAGGTGGTGAGCTTATTGCCATGCGTCGGGCACATATCCAGACACCGAACCACTACTAGAAACTACTAGAAAATCTAAATTAGAATATTTTTGTAGTGTTCGACCCGGGAATCGAACCCGGCACCTCCCGATCGGACCAACAACACGACCAACGAGGCAGTCTGCATATATTATATTTTTAAAAATGTCTCACAGCAGAACTACTTTTTTCCGGTATATTAAAATTTGTTACATGTTACGGTATGAACACCATACCGTTATTACTTATGCAAATAAACTATTCAAGCATATCTTTAAATCGTAAACCTCTAAATCTAAATTAGAAAATTTGTAGTGTTCGACCCGGGAATCGAACCTGGGACCTCCCGATCGGCAATCGTACTTGCAACCAACACGACCAACGAGGCAGTTAAAAACAGTAATAATAATGCTGGTTTATTGCTATATGGTACTCAATTTATCTAGACGAACGTCAGAAATGTGAGGTGCATGTTTTTTTGTTTAGTTGATGTCTAGTTAGTTAATGTGTTCTCATGTTTTATAGAACAAAAAATTGCCTACAGACAAGACGATGGATTCAGGCGTTATTGCTATAAGACTTACAATGACATGTTAATATACATATCGGGGCACGATGTATACATTTTTCGAAGAAAATAATAGTACCTATCCAAGAGGGACCTTAAGAAATGAAAGGGCACATAAATAAAAAGCGACAGTATAAAAGTGCTCTTTATGAAATGTCGCCGCAGTCGCAGCCGATACCTATTTAAATCTCCTATAATATTGGACAGCGACGTTCTCGCCGCACATTCTTGTTATCGATAATGCCGCGCTTAAAATGTACTGACAATTATTAGATTCAGCCGAGGAGTACAGAAAAAAGCTTACATAATAAGTAACGAACTTATATAATATTATTATTCATAATTAAAAATATGCTAAAATGATAGAGTTTTTAGTCGTTGAATGTGACAGTAGTGATAGACATCGCCTGTTGTTAGTAAGAATCGGACGAGGAACATAGAGATGAACCTACATCATATCCCTAACTATTCATCACTAAATATATGTTGAAATGATGGAGTTTTGAGTCATAAAATATCTTAGTACTTAGAAGTGCCGATTGTTGTATTTAAGAGGATATATATTAGTGACAATCGGCTATTTTTTTGAGTTTGCTCCAGTTTACGCGTAATAATTATACTCGTATATACATATACAAAAATATTGGAATGTAGTTGACCATACAAAATGTCCTCTGCGTTCGAGATTTAGTTTTGATGCTGCTGATTGTTTTATATTTAAGAAATTTTGCAGTTATTATTTTAATTAATCGACACACTCGACTTTTTCATTTTATTTCCATAAAAAAACGTTTACTCTGCGTAACCATCATCGACAACTTCAAACGGTCGGCCGACAGCCCTATTAGGGTACGGTTCCGGCCGTCGGCAGAGGGTCGAACTCCGAGGGAGACTCTAATAAAATATGTAGATTTGATGACTTGTCACATTTTTTGCGACAAATCTGAGATTCAATGTTTTTAGCCACTTTACCAGCTCTTTCGTTACTTTTTATTAAGACCTTAATAACGAGTTCAGGCGGGACGTTAAGAATTTCTTGCCTCTCAGAAGGCTTTCTGAAGAAACGGCGTTATTTTAATGTCATACATTTCTGAAATACAATTACGTTTCTACGTATTGTTCATATTAAGAAATATTTTGGGTTCATAAAACTATTTGTTGTTTCATTTTACTTAAGTATTATGAATATGCTATGTTGATAAACACTGCAAGTGATTATCACATCGAGGAGATATAAATGCACTGCGGTTACAGCAATTGCTCTTCGTGAGCTCTTTGTAAATTTTTGGACTGCGGTTAGAAGATGTCGGTAGGCAAACAAATCAGTAATCTAGGATATCTATACTATTCGTTTGTAGAAGCAGCGCTTCTGTAATTGATTTCGGCTAGAAGTTAGATTTTTCGAAATCAAACGCAAATGTACAAATTTATACTGATATGACTACAGTGTTAGACTAGACTACACAGACAGACTAGAGACTAGACAAACTAGACTACGGTGTTAGACTAGACTACACAGCTGGATGCAGATATAATGAATTTTTGTTTTATTCGCTTGTTCTTGAGCTTCAAAAAGTAACACAGATTTTGCAAAACCTTACTTATTATAAAAAGGTCACTGTGATATGATATGTCTAGATTGGCTGTGTTGAATGTGATCGGTGTAAAACATAACGTAAAATAACATTACGAATGTATTCCCCCGAAGGGGTGGTCAGAGGGGTGTACTATACATCTACGTTTCACCAGTTATGTCATACGTGCGCCTGTTGATATGAACCGTAAACAAATTAGGACGATACTACTCTATTACGACTCTACTCTACTACGACTCTACTCTACTTGCTATTAATGGGTATTTCAATTTAAAAAAAAATCAATAATTCGCTCGTCCTGGAGATCGAATATAAGACCTGTCGATCAGCAGTCGCGCTGCGATTGGTTGCATGACGCGAATGACGAGGCAGTCGATTTATTAGATTTTTAAATTGTATTTGTATTATATTAACATAAGTTTCGTTACGTTACATGCGAGTGCGGAGTTGAATTTTCGAAAATGTAACATGTCATATTACTTAAATCTTATGTAATATGTAATAACGTTTTCTTTGAAAGTCCCACTATACTCGCTTAATGTATAGCGGAATGGCCAGAACGTGCCCACTCTATCAACGATTAGTTTTGCTCTACTGGACACTCCGTTTCTACCCCGATGTATTATTATAGAATTCACTATGCGTATATACGATAAATTATTCTATAATAATGATGAAAGATTGCTTATTGTAAAAGCCGATACCTTTAAGCCTTGTTATATTATACAAGTGTTGTAACGTTCGTCATGAGTTATGCAAGTTTTCAGCGCGTTGTGATATGTACTACAAATATAATGGCTAATACCTTTGCATATCAAACAGATATATATCTATAGCAGTATAATCTGAACGAGTCCACAATGCTAGCAGTTTATTCTGATCTAACCAAGATAAGCATAAGAGTTCTTTTAAATAGACCGGTTCAGACAGCAGAGCTGATTTTGACCGTATTTAAAATTGGCTTTAACATATTTCGGCAGTCTCTTTTTATATTTCAATTGTTTTATAACGGTGCTCTAGCATCCTGTTTTTACAACATAATTAAAAATAAAAATAAACTTTATTGAAATATGCTGAAGTTCTTTTTTTAATTCAATCAAAATTCCCTCCGCGCTCCGAGCCGGTCTATTTAAAAAATCCTTATTCGTCAGTATTTTAAATTTTCTATACGGGCTTGCTATAAATCCGAGCAATTTAGTATGTTACATACTTACGTTATAACATTTCCTTTAAAGGTTCAACTGTACTAAATCTATAGCGGAATGCCACGAGCGTTGCCACTCTATCAGCGATTAGTCGTGCTCTGCTGGACACTCCGTTTCTCGCAAGTTGCTGTAATACTCTATACATATCTATATATATTCTTTCTATTCCTATTTCAAAGCTTCTTAGCTATACTACTGTATTCAGGAATAAATATAGCCTTTTTAATTTATTTATTGCTTAATGCCTCGAACATTTGTGATAGTTTTTGATACAACGTACCTGAAATTGTGACATCCTTACAAACCTACATATTGTACCATGTATGTACTAGATCCCGGAGAGCAATAGCATGACGCTTACGTATACCAAGAAGTAATTGCTATTAAAATAATTTGTGTTTCAATTTGAATAGTGAGAACTTCGTCCTACCAGTAAAAGTACTAAAGGAGATCATTTCAGTCCTTAGGAGTATCCCCGCGCTTGCGACCACTTTAGGATAGACTGATAGGACAGGTACTAAGTATGACTAATATGATATTAGTAGATTAAGATCTAAATGAAGTCGCGTTGATTAGGGGAGATCTATCTCCAGCCGTGGACTTAAAAAACTGATGGATGGATGTGTGCTTACCGTGATGAGGGTGTCTTTATCGGTTGACATAGGAAGCGACCAATTAAATTTTCGGGTGCAGAAACTCTTTTATGAGCATTTTCAAATAAGACAGACACTATGTCAACTAATTAGTCATATTAAACCAATGTTACCAACAGTTCAATTCCAGGATCTGTAATTCTAATATGACGCAATAAATAATATTATTAACAACTTATACCAACAAAATTAATGGTTTCATTCCCAGAATTCTATCAGAGGTCGCTTGCAAATATTTACGGCTGCTGCCCACTCGTCGCTCTCTTCAGATGAAAAATGTTTGGCAATGTGTATGGTATTTTATTACATCGATATTAAGCTATATCGATATTAAATTTTAATTGTTTAGATTATTGTGAAACGATTGTTTTGTTGTACATTTTTCGACATGTTATTTTTATTGTAAACTAGAAATTAATTTACCAATGTGTTTTTATACATATATACCTATTTCTAAATTTCGTATGCGTATGTGTATTGCTAAATACCTAATATAATTATGCTAAACCATACAAAATCATCATCAGCCTATCTTAGTCCACTTCAAGACATAGGCCTCCTCCAAAAGGGGGTTTATGCCCATAATCTCCACGCTGGGCATGCGGGTTGGAGATCGCAGGGCACGGCTTTTCGTACCGCCGACGCTACTGCCGTCGGCGGCCAGGGCATTTAGCTGTGCTTATTTAGGCTGCGCTATACCACAATCAGCTGGTCGCCAGAGCCTCGTCTGTTATAGCAGGATGTACCACGTGCAGGTGAGATTGGCTTGCGTTCCTGAGACGGTGGTTGGAACCCATTACACCATACAATAACTATAGTATAATTAACCTAATATGAATAAAAAATTATATTCTATATACTATGGTGTAATAACATATGCTATTTTGATCTTCTTTGAAGCTATCATAACATGAAAACATTTTTATACTCGTACGGGTATCAGAATACAGAATCAAGCCTTAGTAAAATGTCAGCTCCAATCCATCCTCGGCTCACCAAGAAAGAATCGGCCGAGGTCCATTATGGTAATGAAAGTGACTCCCGTTTGTCTTAAAGTCGTAGCTCAATTTGCAAGGCGAGAGATAAACGCTGTTAAACTGTCGAAGTTCGTGACAAAGCTTGAATAATGCAGATTACACCGAGAAAAATACGGCCGCAGTCAAATCTGCATATTTTATTGGTCCCTTTTCTATATCCTTTAGCCAGATAAAAGTCCAAGTGATCTTGCGACATTTGTAACGATGTACGTTCGCGATTTGTACGAACGTAATAGGTCTTTAGCTTGCTAACGAATGTAATGGAGTACTGATTTAATTCCTAAAGTCGCACAAGGATTCCGCAACATTTTAGGTGATTCAA
>DWMG01002922.1:0-12536 GCA_018244855.1 Elbella merops
CCACCTATTCCATAGTGGGACGTAAAAGTAACCGGTGAAATGTGGGAGTGTTCTGCATTCCTCTGCCTACCTCTTCTCAATAACAGTTACATTTTACACGTAGTTCTTTTTTTAATCAGTATTTTTTTCTAAATTTGTAGTATTTACCCATTTAATCTAATTGCTGTTGGACATGTGGAAGAATGTGGTAGCTTATCTCTAGTTTAAATGTATACTGTGGAAAGAAACATTAAGGTTTTAGCCAACTGGAGCCCTGCAATATCCATTATCATCATTATTGAAAAATTGAAAAATTATTTTATCCTTTCAAATAATTTCAAAGTGCATTTGAATTTAGAATCTACAATGTGACCAAAGCTTTTAGAAATTATTGTCCAACTATAGCTATACAAATCATGAAACTCACTACTTTTCTTCTATAACTATTTTGCTCCATCTATATAAACAACTATGAGATTAAAATATTACAATTACAAGTAAGTGTGTTCGTTATATTATATAGCGAAATAAATAATCTGTTATTTAGCAAGTGTCGCAAGCGTTATTTTATTCAAAGATTATTTTCATTATATTGACTACAGAGCACACACACCGAAGGTAACGCGTTTTCATTCCATTTCAATATTGCCATATTACAATTTCTTTGGTTATCTGCCAAGCCAAATTATACTATAAGTCGATGGCGTAAAAACTCTATTTAATGATCCCGTAGTGTCCCGGACTGAAAAATAATAGGCAATCTATTATATTTGGGCGACTAATGAAGCCGGTTAGGTTCCTTTTATATTTCTTTTTTAGAATATTTATTCAGTACGGTTATAACGAGTTTCTTCGAAGTAGTGTGACGTACTGAAGACGTAGTGATTATCGCTCGATTATTATTAGTTCTGAAGCATTGTTTGTAAATATAGTTAGTTATAGTTCATTATTTAGAAGTTTCCTACATGGAAACAAAAACTTTTGATAATATTTGACTATATAATATATGTATATATTGAATAAAACTACATTTAACGAATCTTGTCGCGAATATTTATTTTAATCCTTTTATTAAATTAATAAAAACAAACCTTCTTATCCATTTATTGGATACATCTACAAACCGAACAGAACCGATATCATTATACGATATTATCATTACGAGAGTGTGTATCAGTATATTATATTAAACAAATATATTAAAGCGTTAAAAATAATAGTCGTTGTAAAAAAAAGGTAGCGTAGGTACGTAACGTTGTAAATATAGCCGTTGCGAACACCTCCACGTAATTAATTAGTGCTGTCAAGTTGGCGCATGAGCACAGAGTTATATCTTCTAGATTTCGTTCTTGCTCAGTATAGAGGCGCTGTCAATATTCCTATCCCAATAATTAATTTTTTTACTTGTATCACATAACCATGTCTTTAAAAATCAGTTCCGACGACCTATTCCCTGATTTTCCCCGCCCATGCGGCTCTTTCATAAGTGATACTGAGAATTTTTAACCTAGGTTTAATTACAGCATAAATTAAATAACTACCTACTTATCGCAGTGTAACAAATTACTGTCCTATAAGCTTTAAGGTATATTAAATACTGTTATTTATCATTACTCAACCATTTCATCTCAATTTCACATATTGGAATGACGAAACAATATAATTACCCAAGACTAAAATAAAATTCCTTACACACCAGCGCTGTCGGCGCGTAACCATACAACAACAATTCCAATCCTACATTTTATTTTCACTTTCATGTGTTCTATCGGGGTTATGTTGTGTAACAGTTGCTAGTTATTCAGGTGTAATAGTTAAATATATTTAATCAGAGTTGGTGTTGACCTTACAATACTTTATAATTAATTACATTATATGTGCAAATAGATGAAAAGATTTAAAGTGAAAACATCAAAATGACTTTTTCTATAGAGTTGAAGCCGAAAATTGTAAGTACCAAGTTTCCGTGCAATAATTATTCATTGGTAATATATCATTCATATCACAAAATTATCGAAAAACGTTTGTTGGGAGTGGGTATTTATCATTTGGATATCTGATAAAAATGATCAAATACTACAGGAATATCAGTTTAGTTCTAGTTCGTTGATATTTCTCGTGTATCAATGACTATTCAAGTGTAACGTTGCAGATAGTAGTAGAAAATATGGTTAGTACCAATCGGTTAGTACCATGTTTTTAAAATGCTTAATAATTGAGGCGCATATGTAACCAACTTTATTCATTATCATCACTTAGTCGTTATTTACCAGCAAGCAACAGACAGTGTTTGTTGTCTGACGTTTGTTTAGTGACACGGCATAATTTTCTTGATAAGTTTTAAGTATTAAGTATCTAATCAAAAAGTCAAAAATTAAGGCGATTCATCGATCAGTTCTGTGTGGGAGAAGTTCTCATTTTTAAGTGAATAAAACTTATCAGTGCAACATGAATAACCTTAAAGCGGCACTTTTCGACTTTTTTGAAAAAGGAACTGTATGTACTTACATCCATTTTATTATTTAGGTGTGCGATTATCAGTCAAAGCTTTCGACATATGACAATTTGCTAACTAGGTTTTAATGATTGCGAGTTTTTTTTTCTATGTACATAATTAACATTGATAAGTACACACTTATCGTGAAACTGTGTAGTGTGGACACTTACACATCGTATGATAACACACCTCAAAATTATTTAAAAGCGACTTCACTAAACATCTATACTATAACTGAGATATAAAACCAAACATCCCAACCGCTAAAACATGAATAGTTTTAAAATTTTCAATATCTTTTAATCTCCTATTCTTTTTCAGGTTTTCCCTGTACTTCTTGGTGTTGGTAGTGTAGTAGTATTAACAACCTTAATTGTTAATTGTCTCTGGGGCAAGAAGACCAAGCCGAAGACCAAGAAGCTAGTGGCATTAGTTGACCCCAATGTAAAATATCCATTACCACTTATAGAAAGAGAAGAAATAAGCCATGACACTAGGAGATTCCGCTATGGGTTACCATCTCCTGAACATGTGTTAGGTAATTATAATCATTAAATATTTACCATTTACTGTTAAAATATTAGATAATCCTTTTTGTCCTTAATCATTTCAAGGTTGAAGTCCACAGATAAAAGACACAAATACATGCTTCATTATATTCAAAATGAAGTTTTAGGGTATGAATGTAATGATAATATGTCATGTAAAAAGCTATGTGGTTTCCTCATTTTGTTACACTAGTATAGCCAATGTGGAGCTCATCTCAAATATTAGCCTACTATATAATTAGTGTGTCACTTTAGTGTGACATCGGGTCAATACTGCTTATTTAAATACAAATAGTATGCATATCATTTGAAATTCCATTCCAACAAGCATAGATATAGATTGGCATTTTTGTATGGATTCCCTTTAAAAGTGTTTAATTGTGCTTCACATCTACTACTCCTATGTCAGTACATACTTTAACACTTGAATATCTTGGTTGTAGGCTTGCCAATAGGTCAACACATTCATTTATCTGTCAGAATTGATGATGATCTTATCATTAGAGCATACACTCCAGTCTCCAGTGATGATGACAAAGGTTATGTTGACTTGGTTATCAAGGTATGTATGTTAAAAATTACTATTCCAATACAGTATAATTCCAATATTTTTATATTATATTTTAGAAGTAATTTGTTATACAGTGTTGTATAAAACTATAAATTCTGCTATCATCAGGTATAATGCTGTGTATGAATTTTAATATCATTAAGAGTATATCATTACAAAACAAAATTCACAGGATTTTGTTATAATAACAAAAAAGAAAATCACTTTATTCTTTATGATAAATTCCTCCCTTTCTCGTTTTTCTTATGTAGTCCACACTTGTTCAGTTTGTCCAAAGTGCAAGGCCTACCCCAGAAGTAGCAAACACATAATGCTGTTACAAATCAGCATATTCTCATCTTCTATATATACTTATAATAAATCTGTAGAGGGGTCAATTCTGCCTATCTGTATAACCATTATAGAAACAAAAACTACTCAATGGATTTTAATGAAACTTGGTACAATTATTTTTCATACTCCTGAGCTGGTTATAGTATACTTTTCATCACGCTACAATAAACAGGAGCAGAGCAGTGAAGGAAAATGTTAGGAAAACAGGAGAAGTTGCTCCATTTTTTAAGCTTCTGTTGTATGTGCAACCTTAATGGTTAAAGCTACACAGAAATCATTTTAAAATAAAATATTGAATGTAACACTACTTATCCAGGCAGGATGATGTCTGCCGGGTCCGCTAGTTTTAAATATGTATGTATTTTTCTTACACAGCATCAATGAAAGTTTCACAGTTGCTGAGGCTAAAGTTCAATAGCAAACTGTAGATAAAATCTTTTAATAAAATTGATAGGATATAATTATAATATTAGTTAAATTTTACATAATATTAAAGCACAAATATATCTCTGCTATATAATTTTGTATTCTAAATATCAATAAAATATTATCTGTAGGCCAATATGTCAACTATATTAGTTATCTATCTAAATAATGTATATATGTAATGATGACTGAATATTTAATGAGCATGACTTTGAACAATTACATAGAGAATATATCTCAAATAACTAGATTCAACAACACATTGCCCATTAGGAAAGGTCTATATTCAGCAATGGACTTATGACAGACTGATGATAATGCAAAATATTTGATTAAATTGCCAGTCACTTGGACAAGAAGTAGCATACATTCTTGCAATATTATTATGAAGAAATCCATATATATTTGGTAAATATCTCCATACAATTTCTTCATGATATTGTTTATTAATTATTCTGGGACTTTAAATATTTCTATCAAATAAAGAGGAACAACACATAACATTTATAATAATTGATTAACACCTTTAGAGTGAGTACAATAAAACCTTCATAATAATAATGAATAGAAAGGTATTATTATGTTCTGAAAATAGAGATACAGATCAATTATGTTTTATAGGTATACTTTAAAAATGTACATCCGAAATTTCCCGAGGGCGGAAAATTGTCTCAATACTTGGATAACATGAAAATTGGGGATACTATTGATGTCAGAGGTCCGTCAGGAAGACTCCAATATGCTGAAAATGGGAAATTTTTAATCAAGAAACTTAGGAAAGATCCACCAGTTGAGATTAGAACTAAGAAATTAAATATGATTGCTGGTATGTATGCAGAATTTATACATTACATTAATCAAGACTATTTAATCTCTTTTTAAAGTTCCATCGATAATTTTTTTATTGATATAATTTGGTTTGATGTTTGTACTAAGATATAACTACATAACCATCTTATCAATGAAATCATACTGATATTTTATGCTTGTCATGGTTCCTTAAATTTATTTTTCCTCGCTGAAGTCATTTGCTATTTATATAGTGCAATGAGCAAATGGGAAGTTCTAGACTTACTGATGCTTGTAGTCACTATTGGTCAAAATGTATTTATACCTGATCTACCTTGCCCTGTCTTGCTACTCCTGAAGGCTACATAATAACACCTCATATAAGAGAAATTCTTGGATGTGGCTTCTGTCATTCTTTAGGCAGTGGTTTATGTGTGAACCTATATTAATAAAACATGCCAACTATCCCTGTCTATACTGTTACACAACCAAACTGGTCTCATAGAAACATACAAATATTCTAAGAACAGAATCTATTCTTAAAGTAGGCCAAGAATTACTCATCCTTCAGTAATGTTATTAAGAATAGTCGACACTGATATATGATCTACTGTGCATGCATGTGTTTTAAAATACAGCTCACAATAACACTGCATTGTGATTTGGTATTTTTCTAAATTAATAGCACCTGCAATTCTCCTAAGCCGTTATAATTCACGAGACAAATTAAATAACCACTGTTGCTGTATTAATAGATGTCATCACACAATAAAATTAATTGTTTGGTCAGTAATCATGTAACTTTATTCACAGGTGGTACTGGCATCACGCCAATGCTGCAACTAGTTAAACACATATGTGGGGAAGCCAATGACCAAACTGAAATGAGATTGTTGTTCGCTAATCAAACTGAAGAAGACATTCTGCTACGGGATCAGCTTGAAAAATTCCAGAGTGAATATCCTAGTCAATTCAAATTATGGTACACCATTGACAGACCCAATGAAGGTAAATTGTAAAACATGATGCATTTATAATATGACTCATTAAAGCAAAAACATTATTACTGTTAAATTAATACATATTTTCATTGTTATAAAAGTGTACTGCATGGGGGACCCTCACAAATCTATAAATGAAATGTTAATTGATACATGTCACAATAATCATTTCAGAAGGCTCCGCTGTAAAGATACTTCCAATTTTTATGTGCAACTAATAACACATATTATTAATTTTAGGGTGGAAATACAGCACTGGCTTTATAAACGAAGAAATGATACGCGACCATCTATTTCCGCCCGGCGACGACGTGTTCGTACTGATGTGCGGTCCGCCGCCCATGATCAACTTCGCGTGCACTCCGGCTCTCGACAAGCTGGGCTTCAAGGAAAATCTGCGTTTTGCTTATTAAAAAAAAGACATCTAATTAATCTTATAAAATATTTTATTAAATATATACATATTTGAACAAATCTTGTTTATAATATAAAAAGGTTGTAGTTGACTGTAGTACTAGACAATAAATGTTACTATTGTTATTTGTTACTTATTTACGTTAAACAAATTTTATAATCGTCTTTTCAGACATGAAAGTTCACTGTACAATAAAAATAAAACTATCCTATACTGAAAGACACATTTTATTTTACAAAATTATGAATTGTAGCAAAACTACAGCGTAAACAAAGATGAACCACATAATCTGGAAGGGTAATTTGAAATCTAATTCCATAAGTCCATAGATCGTAAAGTTGGGCGGCAGCTCTCGTAGCAATCGAAGAATTTTCTTAGAGCACTCGCGCACAATACCTGTAAATAAAAAGACAAATGTAAAACTCGAAACATCGCTTAACCAAAAAGTAGTGCGTTTTAAGATTTACTAGCACTTGCTGTATCTATATGTCCACATTGTGAACATATATGCATACAAATCGCGATAAAATTCACTGCATCGTTTTAACACATACGCTGTTTTTTCAAAAATAGCACCATCCTTTGATTTAATTCTTCATTCTGTAGACTGATTATGAATTTCTAGAAGTGTTCGTCTCCCTTTTTTTTGTTATAATGGGGGCAACCTTCAAAAGATACCCAGTATCCTGGGAGAGATACCGGGTTGTGTGTATACCAGGTGGGCCGAAATCTGGTGCCAAGATACAGGAACAACCTAGGGTGTTTACCTCCCTACAGAAGAGATTGATGTTCGTCTCGGAATTCTTCGCCAGACTCTTTTTGACTTATTGTCCCACTCACGCACTTTTCATGCACTAAAGCTTTGGTAAAATAAAAGGTAACTCACGCCCGTAATCCCCGAAGAGGTAGGAAGCGAAGCGTAGTACATAGCGTAGCGTTTCACGAATATCGTTTACGTCCCATTTTTAATGCTCTGGTGTCATTCGTGAAGAACCGTATATTTTTACTTCTCCTCTTTCATACTATTATTTTTATGCAAACATGCTGCTTAGACCAGCCAAACTTTCTTTTTCCTTTGACGTAGCCACGGACCTCGTCATGCCACCATCCAGCGTTTTTCACGTGATTATATATCATTGCACATACTTGACTAGCTACTTCAACCATACTATCTTTCAAAGCCTTCCAACATTCATCACCGTGTACGGACATTCGTACTTGCTCCTTACCCTAACATCTTGCAACGTTTCACTCTTGATTCTTTTAAGCGCCATTGTAAAGGATAGGAACCCGCCACTGTCACCACATCTTGAAAAGACCCCTAAACGGATTTATCACCGGAGATGGTCTGTGTCAAGATTGGGATCTCTATAGGTTTTTATTTCCGGCACTTGTCCTCTTGTGCACTTTTGATGACTGCTATAAATCATCATCATTATCAGCCTACTCCTGTCCACTGCTGGACATAGGCCTCTCCAGTAGCACGCCACTGAGCTCAATCTTCAGCTCTTCGCAACCACTGCCAGCCACTTTGCGTATATCGTCACTTCACATAAAAGGCACAAAATAAAATCCACCTAATATAAATAAATAAAAGCTACATATCTACTGTCTAACTTGATATGTAGTAATATCATCAAATTAGCATTTTTATTGTATAATAAAAAGGATTGTAGTTGTTACCGGTTTCGTGGCTATCCAATATTCCAAGGCATAATTTACAAGCGTTTTCAACTTCTTTCTTAAACCAGCCAGCATTAACACTGATGAGAAATAAGAATATCATTTGTTCAACCGTTCTTAAAGCGATGGTTATATGTGTGTCTGCCAGATTTCCCTAAAATTAAAAGTAGTCACTCATTTGAAGGACTTATGAATGACTTATGTTATTAATATATTTAATTGAAATTTAATTTAAGTACGTATTTAACGAAAATGTTTGCCGCATTTGACTCACCTTGTCTTTCACAACCGTAAACATTGTATTAATGCATGCCATTGACCAGACGAAAAAATTTATATTGAATAAAAATAGCTGAAAATAAATTTTAGAAATGGAAAAACTGCAAAGTAATTAACTTATTCATACCTACAGAAACAGTTGTGATTCCAGAACAATGTTGTTTAAATTAATTCCTATCAGACCCTCCAGTTCCCGACAACACTTGAGTTCATTTGCTTTGTTCTCTATTAATATAAATTTACAGTTAGAATAAATATCTAGATTATTTTTAATTAATCTGTTCTAGTGGGTTACTGAAATGTGTACGAATTTTCTAGCGCCGATCATTATTCAACCTTGACAAAGTCGGTATTTCAAACCACGATTTTTGTAATTGTACCTACTTGCCTTTATGGAATTTTTATTATTTGCAACGATTAATGTATATTACGATACGTAACGATTTATGTATATACTTACCAAAGATTTATATATTTTGGTCAGTAAATGATATGATAACAACGTTCTGTCGACAGCCAGTATAATATATTTTAGAGCAGATATATTATACTTTTCACGCATTTCATTAAGATCATAGCACATTAGCTTTTTGAGAGAGTTATTGATGTTTTGAAAACTTAATTTCAAATAGAAACATATTTTTGCCCACATTAAAATATCAATCGTAAATGTGACCCAAGTGATTATTTCGAAAGAGTCATGTGTATAATATTTTAAACCCATCACACTCATTGTTATATATTTTTGAATACAGGATATAAATATTACGGACACCAATACATCCAAATAATATATCTTCGATCCTGTAATCTTCCAACCAAATGTTTGTAAACTCTGGCACAGTTTAAATAAAATCACGCCATACTTGCTTTTATATATTAAATTAAACAACTGAGTAATGTAAAAGGAGGTCGTCAAAAGGAACTTCAACCACCAACTTGTGAAATTCGAAATGTCCGCTATTTTGAAAGGAATATATGTTTCGTAAAATATATATAATGAAACCAAAACATAGATTATTAACCAAAATTTCTGAAATATACTTCTGGGATGAATTGAACTTCCACGAATGAAACATCTGGAAGTTCCGGTTATAAATTGTATATAATAGACAATTTGAATCGTTTTTATAAAGACATCGTTGTTCATTTTGCTTAAAAAGAAAGCTTTTATTCTACACGATAACTGTTCATCAATTCAAGAGATAATGAGAAATTTAAGATGCTACAATATTACAACATAAGTACGCACTACAGTGCGACCAAAGGAGTTTCCACAAACGCAACTATTCAAAGTAAGTACTTTACTAGCGCTAAGTGTTGTCCATTCATATTTAATATTAATGAAAATTTAATGTTCAAGTTCATCAATATTACCACCTTTCGGTATTTTTAATATTTCAATACCGTTTATATAGGACAATAAAAGTTGTGTTAAGGAGTCTTATCGATTACCGCCGTCTGTTACCTAATAAAAGGCCCTTGATAAATAATATTGGATTATGACGATTATTAAGGAAGCAGTAATACATTTACTTGATTATAAAGGATTATAGAAAGCATATAAAAGGAACCATAATAACCCTTTAAGCTAATTTTACGTCATTTTACTAATGCTTTCTATGGAATAATGACTAAAATCAATAACATATAAACACTTAATGACCTCTCAAGAGATTTACTGACGACCTGTGGTTAGTGTGCACGTATAAATTGTTTTTACACTTCAGTTTACCACAGGGTATTGCGCGAAAGAAACGAGATTCAATATGAATATGGCAAATAAATTAGAAAGCCTATCAGTGGACATATTGGACGATGATTTTATACAAGTTTTTCGTTCTATTAATTTCCTACAAGGAATATTTGGCTTAATGAAAGTGGAAATTAAGCACAAATTTGCCACAAAATCTTCTACGTTATATTCACTATACTGTGCAGTGATATGTATACTGAGTACAGTATCGTTATTAATTTATAACTACTCCTGCCAAACCAATGAGAATTTGCTTATAGGTAGTGATTATTTGAAAATCGTCATTTCAGTTCACCATGTAATGTATTTATTCAATGTCTACAGTGACCATTATTCCAAAGGAGAGGATTACACAAAGTTTTACGTCAAAATGCAAAAAATTAATCGTGATCTCAATATGAAAAATGAACATAATATTAATAAAAACAATGCTTGGTTAGTCACGGTTTGCAGTGTGTTTAACGTGGTATTATTTGTGATTTGGACATTATATTACAACATGATGGTTATTGATGGCTCTTGTCCCGTGGCAAGCATGATTTTTATACCAAGTTTTGGAAACTACATAGACATGATCTTCATTTCTTTCGTCGTATATTTTATTTCTATAAGACTTGAATATATAAACAAAGTACTAAAAAGCATCACGGACAATGAGCTGATAAAAAAAACTCTTGAACTTCCATATGTGTCCAATGATGTCATGGAAAATTCTTTCAATTGTGTTTCTGAAAATATATGGGATTCACTCATACTTGGAATGCATGACGTACTATTTTTCATAGCTGACTTTACTGACCTATTTCAATATACGGTGAGTGTCTTTAAGAACCTCGCAAAATGTTATTAATTTTAAAGACTTACAGTGCTAACTTTTTAACCTTACAGATATTTTGCTACACATTCCAAATTAATTTTTGGAATATGATTATAATACAAAGTATAATTGAAATGATTAAATTTCAGGTAAGTGAAATAAAAGTAAGAAAACGTTACATCCATATAGGTAAAGATAAAGATAGTAATTTATTAAATACAAAGTAATAAAAAAGTACATATGGTATTTTTATCTAGCACTAAATATATTAATATTTTTATTTAGCACCATATATATGCTGTGCGGAATATGAAACTGTCCTTTAAATTCGTAATTCGATACATATTGTATAAAGATTTTTTGTTCGTTGAGTAGGTAGGAAAAATAACTGAATTGTAAAGGAAACTCCAAGACAGTCTTGACTGTCTTGGAGTCTGTCTTGACTGTTACAATATGTCTAGTACAAAGCGATGTATTAAAAAAGGGCTTGATACTCAAGTCTAATTTGTATGTAAGATCACAAACTGCTGAGGAAAAGAGTTGCTATAGAGAATAGGTAGGCTCAGAGATTCTCAGTTTGAAACCTTACAGACGATATCACGGTTGAAAAGGTTAAGTTCTAACGAATATGATTTTTTCATTAATGTAAAAAAACGTCACTTATTATTTACAGCTTACAGTTGTTTTTTGGCCAACAATGTGCATCGTGATTTTAATTTTATACACTATGACCATATTATTGATACTGTGCTCTTTGGCTGAGAAACTCACTGCAAAACTGGACACAGCAAATAAACTCTGCATTACCCTTATGACTACGCCTTTTGAAAGTTAGTATTACTCACTGGACTTTGCTTTTATCCTTTTTACTGTATTATTGTTAAGTTAACTAAATCTTAATTATTTGGTTTACGCTTAAATGACATTCAAATTTTATTTACCCACTTTGATAATAATTTTGTGCAATAGGAAACGAAATTTTGCATAACATTATCTAAATATACAATATATTATTTGTACCTACTATGAAGAATTTTATGGGAGTGTGGTAGTAAAATATGTAATTTGTATGTCGTACGAACTCGATATGATCGTGACAACTATATTGATTTGCCTTATCCCGTTTACATTGTGTATGTAATAACAGATAATAGCTCTCTTTTTAATTGTTACTGTAATGTTTTCATCAAAAATGGTTTTTACTAAGTAAATTAGATAAAATATAGTGTACTATTAATCCGAGCGTCTTTATGTCTGAAAGATTGTTTACACATTTAAATCGTAGCTATATTATATCACCCAGCGGAATGTATTCACCAATTACTTTCTGAATCCCTAAAAGGTCCTAAAAATAATAAATAATAATCGACCCATTACGATTCCACTGTTGGAATATGGGTCTCCTCTCATATTGAGAGGGATAAGGCCATAGTCTGCCACGC